>JAATLQ010031560.1:24024-35520 GCA_013421005.1 Heliconius erato x Heliconius himera
CTACAAATTACTGTAATTATCTGACAAAGAACGATTAAAGTGTAATAATTAACAATAATATTTTAAGGTTGATTCTGAAGATGATCAACCAGTAGAACGCAAAAAACCCAAACGTAAAGCGGCTGTGCAGAGCGACGACGAAGATGATGAAGAAGAAGGTTTGATGCCTATCTATTTATTTCGAACGCATTTTGAAGCAGTATTAAATATATAATATTACAATTTTGCATTGCATTCCACTGTATTTGCTTAAATTATGCTTCTATTGACTTTTCTTCTAATTATGTCAAGGTAAGTAGGGCACCCTAGAGTTTGCAAATTATGAAGTTATAAATTGAATAGCATGCTATTTTTGTAGTATTATATTGGTTATAGTATGTTTACTTTAAAAATAGTTATTAAAGCACATGTTTTATTCATATCCATTTATTTGTTATTGTTTATACTTTTGCGTTCCCATAGATGATGAAGAGCGTCTTCGCGAAGAACTAAAAGATTTAATTGATGATGCACCTATAGAAGAGTCTGGTAGTGACGGAGAGGATTCAGACGCAAGTGCAGGTCCTAAGAAAAGAAAGAAAAGCGATGATGAATTAGATGATAGATTGGAAGATGAGGACTATGACCTCATTGAAGAAAATTTAGGTGTGAAAGTAGCTAGGGTATGTGAAACTTAAAATTCACTACAAATAGCTTAATAGTTAGTAAAAAGTTTTTAGTAATGGGTAATGTTATTTGAGCCTTAATCTAAATGACTTTCTGAGAAACATAACCTATGTAGATAAGATGTTAAAAGAAATGTTTGTCCATGTTATTTTATTTATAATAATAAAAATGTATTTGAATGTAATATTTTTTTGGTTATTGACAGAACAAGTTCAAAAGATTACGTCGGTTAGAAGATGATGATAGTGACAATGAAGGTAATGATGATCCGGATTTGGAGAGAGAGGTTATTGCAGAAAAACTATTTGTTGGTGGATCTGACGAGGTAATTTATTTAACAATAATATTTTAATTTGAATATTTTTATCTTGTTTTATTAATGTTTTTGCTGTTCTATATACATTGTTGTCACACCTTCTATGTACTTTAATCACTTTTAAATGTCTTCCAAATGTTATGGATGGATAGATGGAAAGTTTTAATATTGTAACATGTAAAGATACCTATAGTCAAAAAAATATGTAATTTGAAGTGGCAGCAATAGCTTGCTTATTGAGTTCTGGAATTTCATAACCATACTTTGCTAATATATCTACCAGAGTTGAAAATGAAAAAATTAAATGCAATACATCAATGATTGTAAGTGAAAAAACTGGTTTTTATAGGAAGATGAAAACAGATCAGAATCAGCCGCACCCCGAGAAGTTGACTATGATGATGAAAATGATGATATGGAATCTGATGCAGATGACTTTATAGTAGATGGTGACGGTAGACCTATTGCAGAAAGGAAGAAAAAAAGGAAACCTATATTTACTGATGCGTAAGTTGTTTATTATTAAAAGAAACCATTAATGGAATTTAACTGCATACAAAGCATTATATATAGTTTTAAAATAATGAAACTTTCTAATCTATATCTATACTTATAATAAAATTGTAAAGAAATCAGTGTCTGTACTTGGAAGATTTACAACATTATGTTTTTCTGTGCTTTTTTATTGCTTATCTCAAAATCAGCTTAGCAGATAAATTCGATTAATTAAATGTGGTTTTCACTATTGAATTCTGGCAAGCTTTTGTTAACATACAGGTTTTATTTTATTACAATCGGTTCATAAATTAAAAAGTTATATCAACTTAAGGTACTTAGTTTTACAAATTTACTAATTGCTATACAGTTATTTTATACAACTATTTTACTGAATTGACTGAATCATTAAAATGACAAAAATGACTTAAACTTTATGACGCCATCGTGGCGCAGTGGCAAAAAGTGTGACTGTAAACGCGAGCGTAGCCGCACGGAGCCCGCTTGTTTTAAAATAAAACTGAAAAATTCTTTAAATTTTAAAAATAAAACTGAAAAATTCTATTTAAAATTTTAATTTATAATGAAGTTGTATAAGTATGTACCAATGGGAGTTAGTATAATCAAAATTTAATCTACAGATCATTACAAGAAGGTCAAGATATTTTTGGTGTTGATTTTGATTATGATGAGTTTGAAAAATATGGCGATGAGTACGAAGATGAAGAGGAAGAAGATTTAGATGAATATATAGAAGATGAAGAAGAGGAAGGTAAGCTTACATCAATATAAATATAATAAGCAATAAAAAAAAATCGGAGCTAATATGTTGAAAATTACACAAAATACTTAGAATTAAATGAAGATTTTTTTTATTAAAGGAGAAAGAAGAAGAACCAAAAAGGGCAAAGCAAAAAGGCCAAGCAAGAAATCTATTTTCGAGATATATGAGCCCAGCGAGTTGAAGAGAAGTCACTTCACTGATTTGGATAATGAGGTATGTAATTACGCTCATAATTTATTAACTAGCCTTTTTTGTCCACCAACATATAAAAAGTTAAGAAAATTAATCAACAAATTAAGTAAAAATTGGCACTACATTTTGTTTTTTTTTAGGAGAGTAAGTTATTTTTATTTCTTTGCTATGGTAACAAGGGATATGTAATAACTCGAAAATTAGTGGGTGCATGGGGAACAGAGTGTCTCTAGGGCCCTACTGCCGACCCTACTATATGTGGTATACATTGAGAATTTAAAAACAAAATTATAACTCTTCATATTTAATAGATACGTAAAACCGACGTCCCTGAGCGCATGCAAATCAGAGAAGTGCCTATCACACCAGTGGAGGAAGGCAGCACGGAACTAGAGGATGAAGCTGAATGGATATATAAACAAGCCTTCTTAAAACCTCCCGTGTCTAAAGCTGATCCTCAAGAGGCGAGAGAACGTTCTAGACGGTTGGTTTCTTTTTTTTCTCAAATTAGAAATGTATTTAGAGATATAATTGTTAATTTAGTAATACTAAGTAGCACAAATGAAATGCAACTGAGTTATTATACAACTGTGTAAACCACACCTATTTATGTGTAGTAGTTATTGAATTATGTGCAAAACTTACAGAGAGCTACAAACTAGTGGATTCCATTGTTCTTGTGTAGACAGACAGACCATATATTTAATTAATTAAATATCTATCTAGATCTCATCTTTACAAACCATTTTCCGTTCCAGAACTGTCAAAGACATAAGTTTACTAACAAAATATTTTTTTTAGTGGTTCAAGTACAGTAGTGAAAATTCGTCAAGCGTTGGACTTCATGAGAAACCAGACTCTAGAAGTACCTTTCATAGCATTCTATCGCAAGGAGTATGTGCAGCCTGAACTGAGTATCAATGATCTGTGGAAAGTTTATAAATATGATGCAAAGGTAATTATGTATATGAATTTATATTAGATTTTCATCTATTTAGTAATCCATACTTTGGTTAATTTATATTTAAGTATTATATGTGGGTTTGGGCTGTTATATTTATCAAAATTTCTTCACTCTGAATAACAATTGTCCTCTTTTCACTCATTGGATCCTCTTATGCAACAGGTAATGTCTCTTAGCAAAAAACGAAAAAAAAGTTATATGTATCTTTTTCTCACTCTATATCTTTCTAAATTAACTCATTTTATTTAATACAATATTATTACTTTTTAGATTTGTTACGTTGTAAAGTAACCATATTATATGTTTATTTCAGTGGTGTCAATTAAAGCAACGAAAGGAGAATTTGTTACGGCTAGTAGAAAATATGAGGGAATTCCAGTTGGATAAAGTAATGGCGGACCCTGACGCACCGATTCCAGAAAACATGCGACTTATAAGAGATGAAGATATTGAAAGGTGAGTGAGTGAGTTTGAAGTGATTGACTATCTTAATATGTGAAAACTAAACCCACAACTTTTATAAACTGATATTTTGCTCACAGCCATTTTATTATAACATAACTTGAATATTTTTTGTGTATAGTAATAGAATAAAAATTGTGTTGTGATAGCCCAATTATCGAGGAAGGTAACAGCCAATGAGAGTGGATTAGTAATTAAAAATATAGCAAAAATGGGAGAGCCTGAGGGCCTTTCTGTTACATGCTGTAATACTTAATCTTAGTTAGGAGGTTAGTTAAAAGTTAATATGTAATAATTACTTTCAATATCAATCCCACTAAATTACCAAAAATGTACTCCATAATGTTGCATTATAATATGGCACATAACATTTATATCTAAATTAATTTAGTGTTTGTGTTCCAGAATGAAAAATGTACAGACACCGGAAGAACTACGTGACGTTCACACACACTTTCTACTGTACTATTCTACTGACTTACCAGAAATGCAGAGATTGCAGCGCACTAAAGAGAAAAAAAGGGAACTCGAGGATAAGAAGTAAGTGATTTTTATATCGAATTTATTGTTAATCATAACTACATATTTATGTGTTGAGTTATCTTTTTAATTTATATTATTAAGATAAAATAGCTTAATTACAATTTGTCGCCGTGGTGGAGAGGCACAGTGGCAAAGCGTCCCACTAAACGTCTTTATTTGCGAAAGTCTTTATTTGCGGGAATGAATTACTTCTATTTTCTCTCATTTTTAAACAAGACAAGGTGAGGCGTTAGATTCCGCGACTCAACACACTATAAGATATAGATATAGAAAATTGCGTAAAAAGTGGGGAATGGAGTGTTTCCACAATATTTTCGTTTTCCTCCCTACTTGCTGAGATATGCGAATACAGCGACAAACAAAAAAAACGAGAAAACAGATTTAAATTTATTTTTTTTATTACAGAAAACAAGCACGTGAAGACGCTGAAAGGAACGGTGAAGATCCTGATGAAGCTGTAGCCGCGGTAGACGCAGCGCAACCAGACGAAGAAGAGCCCACTGAAGTTAAATATGCTGTGCGATCTGGGCCCTATGAACTTTGTAGGAAGGCTGGGATTGGTTAGTTTGAAGTTTTTTTCTTTATATGTTGTAGTTTGATCTTTTTTAGATAATCTGTTAATTAAAAATTAAATTAGGTTCACGCTGTATCCCGCACACGGCAGGTTAGGCAGGGTGAACCTAGTGCTAAGACACTTCATTCCCCACTTTCCACTGTATTCTGGAGGCATTGCGCGTTGAGTGGCGGAACTCAACACTGCACTTTAAATCGACACCAGAGTGAAGAGAATGAAAATATAAATTTAAATAAATATTTCATTTCTTCGAGTGGTGATCGAACTCACAAGTCGATTTTACAAAAAGTGTAACACTTTACCTGCATTAAGATTGGCCACAATAATCTGTTTATCGTTGAAAACAAAAGTTTCATAACATTATGTACTTAACAAATTACTTAATTTATGTAAATAGCATAGCATCTGCTATTGTATTTTACATAAATTAACCAATTACTGCAAAAAAACGACCTTACATTTTATATGGAAGTGTAATTTTCAATCTGTTATTATAGTTACTAAAAAAAAAAAATTATCCTAAATTCTCCTCTTCAACAGAGCCCTTAGTCAAGAAATTTGGTCTGAGCCCCGAGCAATTTGCGGAGAACGTGCGGGATAATTACCAACGACACGAAGTGGAACAGCCACCCGTGCCACCTTTGGAGGCTGCCGAATCGCTCGTATGTTTGTTTTTATTAATAGTATTCGGAAACTGTTGTCCTGTGTAATATTTAGAAAGTAATGAAGTACTAAACGTGAGTGCAGGCGCAGGCGGCGGGCGGCGGCGCGGCGGAGGCGGTGCGGCGCGCGGTGTACATGTGCGGCGTGCAGCTGGCGCGCGAGCCGCTGCTGCGCGCCACGCTGCGCGACGCGCTGCGCGAGCGCGCCACGCTCAGCGTGCGCCCCACGCCGCGCGGCCTCAAGGAGATCGACGAGGGGCACGCCTGCTTTAGGTACTACTTCATTTACATACGCTAATAAATAAGCTATGTTTGAAGCTAATTTTAACACTTTATTATTTACAGTATGAAATATTTGAAAAAGAAACCAGTCCGCGATCTCACCGGGGATCAATTCTTAAAGCTTTCTATAGCTGCAGAAGATAAGTTATTGGAAATCAGCATCAGCGAACAAATTGAAGGCAATACCGGACCTAGTTATTTAGAGGAATTGAAACAGTTGTATCAGAAAGTAAGTTTAAATCAAAAATATTATTCCCTAAATTTTTATACGCAAACAATGTGGAATGTGGCTTAAATGGGTACTTAGTTTTATAAACTTAATAGGTTGCTAATTAAAATTTTTGCTTTGTATTAATAGTTAATACTTAATTTTAAGACTAATCGTAGTGGAGAGGTACAAACTGTGACTGTAAAATCGACTAGTTGTGGTTTCGATCCCCACTTGAGGAAATGAAATATTTATTTAAATTTCTTCACTCTGGTGTCGTCTGGAGTCTGGTGGTTTGGCCACTAAACACGCAATGTTTCCAGAACTCGGCGGTAAGTGGGAAACAGAGTGTCTTAGTGTTAGCGTTCCCTCTGTCTACTTTGCTGTGTGCACATACATATGAAGCTGACATACAGTGTGAAGCTGATTTAATTTTTTTTAATTCAAAATATTTCTTAGCTATGTTACATATGTATTACTTAAAAACTAAATCCATTAACTACACTTATTTAAATACTTATCTCAAATGTATATAGTAAAATTGTTATTCCAGAAATATTATTAAATTTAATTAGTGTTTTTGAATTACATTTACCTTTAAAACCTTTTAGGATGAATTTGCTGCAACTGTACAAGCGTGGAACGAATTACGAGCGGAGGCGGTGACTCTGGCGCTCGTTAAAATTGTCATGCCTGAACTCAGAAGAGAGTTACATGCAGTACTTTTACAGGAGTCCAAGGAATATGTGCTGAAGTAAGTTGAATTTATTACTGTGAACAGTCTTAAAGTAGTGTATACAAGTAATTAATTTGTTAACATTAAGGACATTTTGAAATTATCGACAATGAATTCTCGTCTTCTTTAAAAGCTAAATTTAGAATAGATTTATTGAAATTTAATAAAAAAAAAATTATAAACTTTTTTCACTGGTCTTTTTCCTGTTTTACAAATATTTAAAAAAATCAATTTATCTAGGTGCTGTCGTCGTAAGCTGTACGATTGGTTAAAGGTAGCTCCGTATGAGTCTAGAGTGTCTGACGATGATGATGAAGAATGGGACACTACCAATGGTAACAATATGAATATTTATAAAACACAACGAAAATTTAAAAAATATTGCCAAATCTATATATTTTAAAATAATCATACATAAGTTTAAGATGTTAAGATTTCTACTAATAATAGTATTAACTACGTATAATTACTTGGTGTGCAGGTCTGCGCGTGATGTCGCTGGCGTACATCCCGGACCGCGCGCACTGCGCGTTCGCGTGCGTGGCGGCGGGCGCGGAGGTGGCGGACCACCTGCGCCTGCCGCACGTGCTGTGCCGCCGCAACGCCTGGGACGCCGCCGAGCGCCGCAACAAGGAGGCCGACATGGCCGCGCTGCGCCGGTGAGGTCACTACCTGTATTACCTGCCTACGGGCGGCGGTGATCACTTACCATCAGGTGACCCGAACGCTCGTTTGCCTTGTCTGTTCCATAAAAAAAAA
The DNA here is from genome assembly GCA_013421005.1 of Heliconius erato x Heliconius himera. Taxonomy (NCBI): domain Eukaryota; kingdom Metazoa; phylum Arthropoda; class Insecta; order Lepidoptera; family Nymphalidae; genus Heliconius; species Heliconius erato x Heliconius himera. The sequence continues at coordinate 31,668 of JAATLQ010031560.1, forward strand.
CAATTGCTTATATATCGTTCTCTTGAGAACAAACTAGCCAAATGTAAGAAAAATCCTAAAGTCGAATCTGCACAGCCATCTACTGAGGACGAACGAGAGTTATCGACCACACTGTACTCGCGAGAGAAGTTTGGACGTGATATAATAAAAAGGTTGATAACAGTGTCTATGCTTAAGTTACGTCACATAATTTCATAAATTTTTGAAACTTTCCTCCACGTCCATGTCACAACTAATCACATTTGCAAGGCGTACCTAGTGTGACTTTTTGAAATATGATGCACAACATTTAGGACCTGTCCCCTTCTCATTCACAGATTTTTACACCATACTTCGTCGATCCTCTCCAAACTACTATATTGGGGAAAGCCCAAAATATTATTAGTAGTACAAAAAAATTAACCCTGTTTTATATAATCATTAACAAAAGTATAATATATTACAGATTCATATTACGTAAGAGGCCACACGTTATAGTGATTGGCGGAGAGTCCCGTGAGGCACTCAACATAAAGGCGGATGTGGTCGAGTGTGTCCAACAATTGGTAGAAGACGAACAGTTCCCCCGAATCCCCGTTGAAATAGCCGATAATACTATTAGCAAAATATACAGCAATAGTATTAAAGGAAGGGTGAGTTTGGAATTATTTTATATTTTTTTTATAGCAAAATATATAGAGCATTTTCTAAAATACACTGAATATATTTAAAAAGAGTTTTAATTTTACCCTAATTCATAATAACATTATACATTAAACCTAAGGCGGCTTATTAACTAGTTCAAAATTAAACAAAATATTTATTATTATAGAACGACTTCAGAGAGTATCCAGACACGCTACGACAGGCTATTTGTCAAGCTCGTCTATTACAAGATCCCCTTATGGAAATATCACAGCTTTGTGGACCAGACGAGGAAATATTATGTCTAAGATACCACCCCTTACAAGACCATATAGCCAAAGAGGATTTACTAGAAGGCATTGAATTAGAATTTGTGAACAGAGTGAATGAAGTTGGTGTAGATGTAAACGAGGCGGTGCTGACGGGTCGGGGGACTGAGTTATTACAATTTGTATGCGGCTTGGGTCCAAGAAAAGCTCAAGCCTTAATAAAACTATTCAAACAGACCAATCAGAAACTAGAAAACAGAACGCAATTGGTCACTTTGTGTCACATGGGACCAAAAGTGTTTATAAATTGTTCAGGTTTCATCAAAATTGATACAAGCAGTTTGGGTGATGGTACTGAAGCGTATATAGAAGTGTTAGATGGATCTCGAGTTCACCCTGAAACTTACGAGTGGGCGAGGAAAATGGCGGTGGACGCCTTGGAGTATGAGGATGAAGATGCAAATCCTGCGGGAGCGCTAGAAGAAATTTTAGAAGCACCAGAGAGATTGAAGGATCTTGATCTAGATGCGTTTGCTGAAGAATTAGAGAGACAAGGCTTTGGTAATAAAAGTATAACTTTATATGACATTCGTGCGGAATTGAACTCTAGGTACAAGGACCTTAGGGTACCTTACCGATCAGCAACCGCTGAGGAGTTATTCGATATGCTAACAAAAGAATCGCCCGAAACGTTTTTCGTAGGAAAAATGGTTTTGGCAAGTGTGATAGGCATTACTCATAGAAAACCCCAAAGAGAAATGTTGGACCAAGCAAATCCTGTAAGAAATGATGAGACTGGCTTGTGGGAGTGCCCATTCTGTCATAAAAATGACTTCCCTGAGTTATCTGAGGTAAGCTCCATACTTAATTACCGTTAATGTTTCGCTTTGGTGAACTTAATCTTATTTTAAACAGGTATAACTTATTTTGATTAAATTAGTGAACTATTTGACTATCAGCAAATTGTCGATTTTTTAAAATGAAATTATATTATTATATGAAATTATATTATTAATATTAAATATATTTTTACATGATATTTTTACATGAAAAAAAAAATAGAAAATAGAAATACTATATTATTAAAAAATTAAATACAAGTAATATTTCATATTCCACGTTTCCTCTTTAAACTACAACAGTAGCTTAAATGTATAAAACATAAAAATAAAAAATATTACTGTTTTTTATTATTATTAAAGGTATGGAACCACTTCGACGCCGGAGCATGCCCTGGACAAGCGACTGGCGTCCGTATCCGCCTAGACAATGGTCTGTCCGGCTACATACACATAAAGAACCTGTCAGACAGACATGTCACGGACCCCACGGAGAGAGTGAGGATAGGACAGACGATACACTGTAGGATATTGAAAGTGGACGTGGAACGTTTCTCCGTAGATTGTTCGTCGAAATCGTCGGATTTGTCGGATAAGAACAATGAGTGGAGGTTAGTTTTTAGATGTTTTTTGTATTTGCTTATATATTTTTATCATAATTTTTATATGTTGTTAATTGTGTTTTTACAAGAATATAAGATTATTTAATTGTGCGCTATAAATGTTTCGTCATCGCGGCGCATCTGAAGATATAATTGACAAATAAATTAATAAAGTTAAATGTTCGGCGTGGAGTTCCGCCATTCGACACGCAATGCCACTTTTCGGCTAATTCTGGTGGAAAGTAGAGAACGGAAGAACTTGACTACACTCTTGTCTCCCTGCCTACCTTACTATATGAAAAAAAGGCTGGACTATATATTATATGTTTTATATTTAAGGATGAAAAATAATATTAACTACTTTTTTTATTTTAGACCATCTAAAGATCCTTATTACGATCAAGAAACTGAAGATAAAGACGTACGTAAAGATACAGAGGCGAAACAAACTAAAGAACGAATGCAATATGTGAAGAGGGTCATAGTGCATCCAGCTTTCCATAATATTAGTTTTGCTGAAGCCGAGAAACTCATGGAGAACATGGCTCAAGGAGAAGTTATTGTTAGGCCTAGTAGTAAGGTATGTATGTGTATAAATGTAGTTGTTTTTAATTATTATTGTAGCGTTGTGTAGTAAATAAATAGAATACTTTTTTGTTTAGCTTTAGGTTTTATCCTAATATTAAGGCTGCCCGTTATCTATCTTTCACAAAATTTTTTGTCTTGTTTACTAGAGAGAATAAATGAAAATATTCACTTCCCTGATCGGGAGTACCTCTGCTAAAACTTACACAGATTTTAATTATGGTTTTTAGTAATATTTTGTAAAGAAAATGTTATATATGTAGAATGGCATAAATGCAAAACCTTAATATTACAGGGTTCTGATCACCTCACTGTGACATGGAAGGTGGCAGAGGGCATATGCCAACACATTGATGTAAGAGAGGAGGGTAAAGAAAACGCTTTCTCTTTAGGTTTGTATTTTATTTTATTTGAAATGTTGGTATTGTTATAGCAAGTTATACATAAATTACAAATTATATTTTGCTGAATTAGGTCGGAGTCTATGGATACAGGGATCAGAATTTGAAGACTTGGATGAAATTATTGCTCGGCACGTGACACCTATGGCAGGACACGCTCGGGATCTCATCGCATACAAGTACTACAAGAACCTCGGCGGCATGAGAGATAAAGCCGAAGAGATTCTTAAAGAGGAAAAGGGAAAGAATCCTAATAAAATTCATTATGTAATATCCGCAGCGAAAAATCACCCCGGCAGGTTCCTGCTATCTTATCTACCGAGATCTCGATGTACCCACGAGTACGTGTCCGTGACGCCCGACGGGTACAAGTTCAGGCAGAGAATGTTCGACTCGCTGGGAGGGTTGCTCAAGTGGTTCAAGGAGCACTTCCGCGACCCGCCGCCCTCCGGCACGCCCGTGCAGCGCACGCCCGCGCTGCGCACGCCGCACGGCCTCGCCTCCTCCGCCTACCACACGCCGGCGCTGCACAC
>JAATLQ010031561.1:0-11499 GCA_013421005.1 Heliconius erato x Heliconius himera
GAGGTGTGACTGCAAAACCGACTGGTTGTGGGTTTGATCCCCACTCGAGGAGATGAAATATTTACTTAAATTTATATTTCCATTTCTTCGCTCTGGTGTCGAGGTTAAGCGCGGCGTTGAGTTCTGCCACTCAACACGCAATGCCTCCAGAATTCGGCAGAAAGTGGGGAACGGAGTGTCTTAACACTAGGTTCCCTCTGCCTACCCTGCTGTGTGCGGGATACAGCGTGAAGCTAATTTTTTTTTTTTTTTTTAAGATTCCTGGCTAAAGAATGACATTCGAAACGTCTTGATTATATGACAGTTGATAAAAATATATATTTTTGAAGCACTATTATACAATATTTTATACAATAAAGTAAACAAAATTGAATTGTTACTGGAGATTACCTTCATAAATCATAACAGTTAAGTTGAAATCGTAATTAATTCAACACAGATATAAAGAACGATTTGATCTTAAAAGAGATATCAAGCAAATACATAGATTTTGTGGTTTGTTCGTTCGTTTGAAATAAATCTATATAAAAATGCCTAAAAACATCCTTTCTACGTGTACTCTGTAATAACTACATATTTACCAATTGTACATTTAGCTAATAATATATGTAACTAATTTAAAAAATGTACAGGAGTTAATATGCAAACATTACAGTTATTTTACAAAGAATATTATGAATCCTTACCCAAATTAATAATTTTACATTTAATGCTGTTTCTGAAGCAGTACATTAAATTATTAAGTAACATCAGCACATTTAACAGAGCTTTAAAAAACATAACATAGTTTAGTTGGAAACAATCAAAAATTCTTATAGAAGTTACGATAATGTCGTAAAAAAATCATATTAGAATATTACAGATTAAAGTAATAAAAAAATCATATTAGAAGTCATTAGAGTTGTCAATCAATTCTGCTTATTAAATCAATAATCATGTATTTTAAGCGGGCGAAGCCGTGGGCGGGCCGCTAGTTGTAGAATATCACAACATTAAAAGTGAAAAGCCCATGAAATATAAGAAAGAACAATCCTCATTTTTATCCGGATAAACTGAAAATAAATAAATAATAAATACTTCCTACTACTACCTTCCTACCTACTATTTTCCTCATTTACTCATTCTTTTTTTTTTATTTTAAATGCAAGACATATAAGATGAACGCTATTGTTTTATTACAAAGCATTCTATTATTACACCTAAATAATGATTAGCACTTGCTTATCAAACTTACGCTTATTCCGTGAGAAATATTAGATAATCGAAAAGCAATATGAAAGTCGTAAAAGGAGCAGTGGCACAGCTTGTAATTGTAAACGCGATGGTTATGGGTTCTATTGCCACTCAGAGGAGTGAACATTTTATACTTCTTATGTCCTCGCCCCGATAACAAGGCAAAGCGCGGCTTTGCCACTCACACGCAGTGCCTCAAGAATACAGCGCAGAGTGGGGAACGGAGTGTCTTAACACTAGGTTACCGGTCTAGGTCACTCTGCTATACGACAAGAGTACGTACGCATGACACTTGCAGCATGAAACTAAAAAAGAGAAAAAGCAATATACTAATAATAATAAGAATACATACACATGTGCTATTAAGAAGTTTCCTCCAAAACACGTATTTATCATTAAAATTATAAAAAACTTGCATAATTAAATATCCACATGACAGAAGAGCCCTTTAAAGGACTGAAGAATACGGGACTGGCTTATGGAATATATGTAATATACATTATAAGGTCTACTTGTTGAAACTCAGTGACGCCTAGCAGGTGAAAGTGCTTCGTTAGTAACAATTATAATAGGGTATACTCTGGAGTGACAACGAATTCAAGTAATAATACGATTTTTCTGACTGAATTTACTGAGTAATAGTAAAATTTATGTTATATTATTATTATTATTACTACAGGAATTGACTTAAATATGGTGATCTCTGGAATGTTTTGGCTGAACGTAGTGGTAGCAGGTTCACATTTCACTTAATATTCTTATATATTAGCAGATAATCTATCTTCTCTATCTTTCTCTATTCTTTGGTTTGGTTACACTGTTAGACAAAGCGCAGTACTGGGTTGTCCTATGCAGTGGAACTTGCCTGCGCAGAAAAAAAAACCTTCTAAATTAGTTTTATGTACAGTTTTATATCATTCGAAAAAATTGTACAAAATTGAGCTTTATTTAATTTCATATAGTAGGGAATACAAATTAATTTTCGAAATTGTAAAAACTTACTTATAATACATACATATATACCCATAATTATTTAAAGACGTTTTTGTCTCACCTGAGAATTTGCTTAATAGACTGTGAGAAGGTTTTCCACTATAAGCCGACGGACGATATTATGACTTCACACTTTTTCGAGACAAGCGTGTTGGTACTTGACTCCAAGAATTTGTTATAACAGACCGGTGAAATGAAAATAATTAAGTCAAAAATTAAGCAAAAAAAAATAATTCGCGCTTACAATTGAATAGTGCTAATATGGCATAATTTTTTTGTCTACAATACAGAATATGCGTGATAATAAAAGAATTTAATAATAAAGAAATAAACAGCAAAGAAGTTTTGAAAATTTCCTTATACAGATGAAAGAGATGAAATGAGGTCAATAACGAAGGCCGCGTTAAGGTTTCAGTTTAATATAAGTGAATCCCATATAACTCATTTGCTGACGAAACATTAACATATGTTTTCTAAGAGTGCTCAGGTTCATATAACACTTTTTTCACCAATACTCTTAAAAATGTGTATTATGTATAGTTACATACAATAGTAAAATATTTTTATAATATAAATACAGTAATTAATTCGGGTGAATCCCTTACATTTTCTGCACAGATAGCTAGGGGCGTAGCAAACGCCACGCTTTGCCTTACTAGCCTGAAGAAATTTACATAGTTTAAATACAAACATTCATCTACTGAAATTTGCATCTACCAACAACCATTACGTTTCCTCACTCGGGAATCGATGGCGTTGTATAGTGTTACAATGTTGAATAAAAATATTTTATTGCAGGAAAAATATAGTAAACTATCTGAACATCGATAGGATAAAACTTTGATGTTTTTGAGATTGGAGCACTTTCGGAAGCGAATATTACTTACTTCGAAATCGTTTTTTCTTCGAACTTGAGAACCGTTACTTATACAAGCAAAGAATTGTTGATTAGCAAAGATTGAATTGTATAGCCTCGTGGCTACCGCTTTTAAAAATGAAAATGTTTATGCTTTTTTGTACGAAATTCATTGATTTATACCTTTTAAATATTATTCTAGCAAAGAAGAAGAATTACCTGAATTAACAAAATATGTGATCAGAATGAATGTAAATAAGACAGCTATAAATTGGCGTCCTGATAGGGAGAGACACTATTAAGACAATTTGTACTCCATTTTTCGCAAAAATTTGAGACTGCGTATTAAATGTAGGAAATTAATTCCACACGATTATTAACCTATTCTCTTTAACTGAATATCTAATATTTTTTTAAAATTAGCACGGAAATAAAGTAAAATTAGCTTTGAATTAATTTTGTCTTGTAAATATCAGAATGAATCCCAAGGCACAATACCTTCAACATAATTAATTAAGGAACAATTATAAAGTAATTTATATAATTTTATTAGTCTGCCATCTTTATGTAACTTTTCATATATAATAATCTTGTTATACCCAGTACTGATTAAACTTCCTAACGGCGTTCATTGCGGTAACCACGATACACTACCCACACAAAGTTCAAAACAATAACGTGTATGTAATTAGTTTAAAGGCCATACGTGGCGCTGGCATTTGACCGTAAGCCTGATTCCATTTTTACTACAACGATTCGGAAAAATAGACACCTTTTTATATCATTTATTATATCGTCAACAGAAGAAACATTATAACATGGTATTAAATCGAGTTAAGTGTATCTATAGACTAAATGTTTTTCCAATTAAAGCCAATGTCACACAAAAGAAGATCTAAAAAACTATCAAAAATTTAAATTAATTATATGTTCTAAATAGATTGTATCATAAAAAAAAAGAAAAATTGTACTATTTTATTGAATCTCTCGACTAGATATATTTTGTCAATCGACTAATATAAAGCTTCTATAAAACACCTTATTTCGTTCAGTTGTTATATAAAATTAATCCTCTTTGTAAAATTTCCAGCTTCACAATGTATCTCTATATAACAGAGTAGGTACAGACACTATCCTTTCTCGTTCCGCCCGAATTTATATCATTGTGTTGATTGACGGATCACTTAATACTCAATCTATTTATTTCATTTCGCTGCTTTCACTTACCAAAACGGGAAAGTGAAATCAATTTGGCACCCTGAGTGGTGATTGAACCCACAACTATCGCGTTTACAGTTATACGTTGCCCTACTGCATTGCGATGGTCTCTAGATAGATTTAGATTTATTTTTATAAAATACAATGAATTAATGTAATTCTATGGCACAGCGCCACGAAGTGTGACTGTAAAACCGTCTGGTTGTGGGTTCGACCCCCACTTGAGGAGATGAAATATTTACTTAAATTTATATTTCTATTTCTTCGCTCTGGTGTCGAGGTTAAGCGCGGCGTTGAGTTCTGCCACTGAACACGCAATACCTTCATAATTCGGCAAAAAGTGGGGAACCCTTTTGTGTTCCCTCTGCCTACCCTGCTGTGTGCGGGATACAGCGTGAAGCTGATTTTATTTAAAGTTAGTAACTGTAACGTAGGTGTAATTACCTAAAGGGCCTGGTGTTCAAATTATAATTAACATTACGGGCAAATTGTGTCATCTACAAATATATATAATGATTAATTGATGTAGTCTGACGAGACGAGCCTGGCCCTTGCAAGGTGACACCTATTTGATGAGAAGATAATAGGCGTTTGCTTGTGGGTAGCAAATTATATCATTGTATTTACTCTCGTCTCAGTAGAAGCTGGAGTAATATACAAACCACTAAATACTTTTTAATTGTAATATTTACCTAATTATATCTATCTATGTCTACATATCTGTAATATAAAGCGAAATCGATTCAAAATGTTGTGTGTAATTTTTAAACGTGACGGTTTTTTTTTCGTATGCGGTGTTCACTAGAAAACAAAGTGATTTGAGGGGGCCTGACATTATACATACTACTCAAAACAAAATAAGAGGTAAATAAATCAGCTTCACGCTGTATGCCGCACACAGCGGGGAAGGCAGAGGGAACCTAGTGTTAAGACTCCGTTCCCCACTTTCTGCTGTTGCCGGTTGAGTGGCAGAACTCAACGCCGCGGTTTGCTTCGACACCAGAGCGAAGAAATGGAATTATAAATTTAATTAAATATTTCATCTCTTCAAGTGGGGATTGAACCCACAACCAGTCGGTTTTACAGTCACACTTTGTGCCGGTGCGCCACGACTGGCCTCAAAATAAGGAGTACCTGTATATATTATGTGAATCACTTATTTAATAACAAAAAAAATATAGTTTTGAGTTGCCACTACTACTACTTTTTTTACTATAGTTGTAAAGATTTAAGAATATTTGTAAAAATGTAACAAACCCACGCAGGGGCAAAAACGTGTGACTGTTGTCGGTTCGATACCCATTTCCTAGATTTCTTTGCTCTGGTATCAAGGCAAGAGCGAGTCATTGAGTTTCGCCACTAAATACGTAATGCATCGAAAATTTGGCGAAAAATGGGTTTTCTCACTTTTTATCATCTAAATTATGTCGTGTGTACAGGCAAGGCACTTCCCTCCGATAGGGTACCAAGGCCGGCGCTCTTGGATTTTATTCGCTACGTCACCGACTACCCAAGACTACCTTGAATGAATGAGTTGTATATGCAGCCAGACTGCGTTACGCCACACATCCATCTCAGCATCTTCATTTCCGCGACGTGAAGCTTCTGAGTATATAGAGATAGTGATGGCCGGCATTCGCTGCCTTATAAAAGAACCGAGTGGATGATGCTCTTGTATATCAGTGCCTTGAGCTTGGGCGGAAACCTGCAATCGCAGACCACACCAGTGGGAGTAGTAGGTATACAATAATATTATCATACTCAAAAACAATAGTAATTGAACTTAAAAGAAAAGTCACTTAGAAAAAATGATCAGTTATTTCTACATATAATTTAAGTTATTGAACCGTTATGAATAATTTATGTCAATTTTTCAGTTCGTTAAGAATTTGTTAAGCATCGAAAACAAGTTTTTTTCTTTAACACAATTCATTTAGTCCCAAGTCTATTATGTAAATTTTTTAGTTAGTTTTCTTAAAATAGAATTAAAAAAAAATGGAATATTACTTGTTGTCGTTCAAAAAGAAATATCTAAGTCCCGTAAGGGATGAAAAAGTGTGAAACGCAGTCAAGTATTACTTACTTCTTAAATTTAAATAACAATTACTTGCTTTAGTAAATAAAATAAATGATATAAAAATAAAAAATAACAAATATATCATTTAAATCATAAATAATATGTTAATATTGTATAAGTATTATAAACTATTAAATTGCATATCCATTGTCATATGTACGATGAGGCCGCAGAAGATAATGGGAATATGATTGTAAGCGCGACAGGTTGTGGGGTTCAATTTCGAACGACGCAAAGCACAGCGTTGAGTTCCGCCACCCAAAAGCTTCCAGCATGCTGTGGAAAGTAAGGAACGGAGTATCTTAGCACTAACCTATCCTGCTATCATGTGTTATACAGTGTGAAGCTAAAAAAATGCATTTAAAATATTTCTTACATTATACAAAAAGTTCGCACCCCAAGCTTTATTACTATGGAAATTTTGCTTAACAGCTTTTCACTTAAACAAAAATATGCAATATTGTCCGCTCTCACTCATAAGAGCAGAGTGAGATTTACATAATAATTACATCCAGCTTTTATGTGCGCAAACAAAATATAACATAAACCACGTTATATGAAAAAAAGTCTGTTTGAAAACCGAAGACATTGAAAATTTCCAAGGAACTCTCGAAAAGGTCTGAAGCTGAGGCCGACTTTCATCGTGGCTGTGAACAAGTCATTTTACCGGAGCATTCGACGTTTGAGAGTCTACTTCAGAATAATTATGCTCGTCAAAGAACACATCAGTTTTTACTTGTTTAATAAGAAAATATATATTTCGTCAATAATATTTTTTTTATCATGGTACCTAGAGTAAGGCAGATAGAATCGAAGAATCGACAATACATAAGATCAATAAGATATTTTTCAATTCTCGCTATATATAATTGTTAACTAACTTTAGACATTTTTTAATCCACATTTAGGAAAGAAAAATACTTATTTAGAAAACGTATAAAAATTTGACCGTAGCGGGACTCGAACCCGCGCCTTCTGGTAACGACCTTGTCGGTTTCCAGAAGGCGCGGATTCGAGTCCGGCTCCGGTTTTTCAAACAGACTTTTTCTTCAAGGAAATCGTTTCACAATTCTAATGAATGCTAAAAAAAATGAAAAAAAATACTTTAAAAAAATCCTGACTGCATAAAACTAAAAAGAAAAAAACAAGCCCAATAGTTTGTTAGGATTAACAGGACCCCTTTAAATTATGCGGGGTTCCTGGTAAAAATTTAATTGATTGAAGAATTACTTATAGGTCCCGTCTGTTAATCCTAATAAACTAATGGGCTTGGTTTTTTCTTTTTAGTTTTATGCAGTCGGCGTTTTTGTTTTTTTAATATTTTTGTATTTCTTTTTAGTTTTTTGCAGTCGGGGTTTTTGTTTTTTTAAATATTTTTTTTACATTTTATATTCAGTTAATTTTAATTATATTATTGCGCAGTTATTGAATCCTCTATAATTTATAATATAATAATTTCAACACAAAAATAATAAATTTAACTTCAAACATTAGTTTATAGAATAATAAAGCTTGTCTATTTGACATATAAGACATATAAAACTTGTAAAGTCTTATATTTCAAATAGACAAACTCCAAAGTGTAAGTAAACTTTTTTGAACTAGTCTGATCTGTCATGAAATTTTATCCCGAAGTAACATCGTGTTAAAGTTAAAGCCAAGTATTTAATTACTACCGCCTCAGAGTTTCTTCGGGCAGAATAATGACCAAATGATTAGAGGCCATGGATGATCCGTCCGATCCTTAATTTGCAATTTAGAGCAAAGTAAATAAATGTTGAGGCCGGTCGTGGCGCAGCGGCACGAGGTGTGACTGCAAAACCGACTGGTTGTGGGTTCGATCCCCACTCGAGGAGATGAAATATTTACTTAAATTTATATTTACATTTCTTCGCTCTGGTGTCGAGGTTAAGCGCGGCGTTGAGTTCTGCCACTCAACACCAATGCCTCCAGAATTCGGCAGAAAGTGGGGAACGGAGTGTCTTAACACTAGGTTCCCTCTGCCTACCCTGCTGTGTGCGGGATACAGCGTGAAACTAATTTATTTTATTTATTTATTTTTTTAAAATAAATGTGTATAAGACAAAAATTGTCTTTAAGCTGAGAAGTCTAAGGACAGTTATGTAAATTACATGACCAGTTCCAAATAGATGGAAATAGTGGCTCTGTAAATAGATCTTTTGTGTCAGTCTTCGTTATTTGTTTTTTAAGCAGATTCTTAATCTAATTCTTCAGTGTAGCGCAATTCATGAAAGAATCACTATATAAATTTTCTATAAAACACATTTCATTTTATCTTCTTATACTCTGTACGTCGTCGTCGTACGTAATACAGAATTTTATTGAGTAAAACGAGATCCCACTGGAAAAATCATGACGTAGCGGATATTTTAAATTATCGATCAAAAAGTCATCTTGAAACGTAATAAAGTAAGCACATTGAGAATTGAGCTAGGAAATTCGGATTTGAGTTTCATGTCTTTGTCTTCAAAATCAAACTTAAAATATAAAGGCCAGTCATGGCGCAGTGGCACAAGCGTTCTCATTTAGCGTATTATAAACACGACGAGTTGTGGGTTCGATTCCCACTAGACGAAATTAAATATTTAATATTTTAATTTCTTCGCTCTGGTATCGAGGCAAAGCGTGGCAATCGCAATGATTGCAGAATTTGCCGGAAAATGGAGAACAGAGTGTCGTCACACTAGGTTTCTGTCTACCCTGCTGTGTTTGAGATACAGCAACAAGTTTGAAACGACCATTGACATTAGAATAAAGGTAAAAATTTGTAATTTTTTAGAAATAAATCAGAAGCTTGAGAAAGGCTATTCAGTAAGTACTTTTCTAAAGAGTAGAGCTAACTTCTTAATGAAACTCTTATTATATACGCTCGTGTTAAAAGTTTAACTAAACTTTGTTTGCACTTCAATCCTTTTTACTTTTAACTTTCAAATTTTTTTAATTTGCTTTAAGTATAAAACTTGTTAGCGAACGAAAAATTTATTTTAATATTTAATTAATATTATTAAACGACTATTGAAACTTTGTGATAAATGCGGCGGTGAGTTTTGCCGCTCGACACGCAATGTCTTGAGACTTGAGGGAAGTGTGGGGAATCGAGTGTCGTAAGTTCTATCTGCCTAAACTGCCTTATATATAGCGTGAAGCTAAATAAGCAAAGTACTGTTCAAATTATGGATGTTAAGCGTCCACTGGATACGTATATTTAAAACACAGATATGTGGTAAAAGATTTAGATAGAGAATCTTTGAAAATAAGAGCTTATAAAGTTTTTTAAGTTAATTTCTTTTATTTAAGTTTCACGCTGTATCTCCCACGAAGCGAGGTAGGCAGAGGGTACCTTGGAATATAGAGTTAAAACACTCCGTTCTTATTAAGACACTTTCGTTCCCTACTTTCCGCCAAATTCTGGAGGTAATGCGAGATAAGTGACGGGGACAACGCCGCGCTTTGCCTCGACACCAGAGCGAAGAAATGAAAATTTTAAATATTTCATCTCTTTGAGTGGGAATCGAACCTACGATCCGTTGCGTTTACAGTCACATGCTTGTGCCCCTGCGCCACCCTGGTTTCATATTTTATTATTCTATTATTTTTGATATTTTTTCATATTTAACTCAATATTTCAATAGAACATGCGTAAGCACCATTGTTTTTGCTACAAAATACAATAGTTTAATATGCGCTTAGCGTTCGAGCGTTCGTTAACTTCAAGACCAAGTCACGCCACTGCGCTCCATAAACTTAGTAAAGTGTATGTCAAGAAGACGCTATTTCCGAGACAGCAGTTGAATAATTATTCTGATAACGACATAAATGTTTTTCAAAAACAGTTTAGTAGCAGTAGAATTTACAATTTTTTAGCTGATATTCGCATTTAGGCCTTTAGGAGGCCAAGAGGAGAAGATATTTAGGAGGTGAGAAAGTGGGGAGTAGAGTGTTTTAGCCCTCTGCGCCTGCTTCATGCGGAATGCAGCGCGAAGCTGAAAAAAACTTATTCACATTTATAATCTTTTGTAATTGACATCTAATTTGCTTATATACTGAAAATGTGTAAAAGAGACTACATTATATAATTTTAAATTTCAAAGATTTTCAGTCAGCTATTTAGAATCACCATTGGTAAAAAGATATACCGATATACAGGGTGGAAGTGTAAGCACCACTTGAAATGAAACCACAGTTTTAACTACTCTATAAAAGCCTAATATAAATCAGAAAAAGATAAATTCCCAAAAATGAAAAAGTTATTTTTTCAAATAAAATAAATATTAAAATTGACGTTTTAAAATAAAACGTCATTTGTAAGGAGGACGCACGCACACATAATCTATCAAAGGAAGGATAAAACACCTATCAAAGGAACACCGCCGCACACGCCTCATTCGAAATCGAGTCGTATGTATTGGCGATAAAGTTCAAAGTTGTTTATAAGTAGTATTTTTGTAGTAGTAAGTATTTACGTTATTCGGATCTATACGTAATCGCGTCACACGAAATACAGGTGTGGATAAAAATCGTGAAATGAAAAAAAAAATCCTACATCCAAACTGTTGAGGCATCTTGATTAGTTTCTTTAGGTATGGGTTTGAAATATTTTACCCTATATGCTGTTTCCGTAAATGGAGCGCTGCCTCTTCCATAAATAGTATAAAGTACAATTTTTAGGCCGTCTTGAGATTGTACTAAATAATAAGCCGAATTACCTAGGAATTCTATGTTTACACGATAGGTACCGGATTTACCGAACCTGAATAAATGCATTAGAATTTGAAAACTAGTTCATGAAAACTACTTGAAAAGTCTTTAAAAAATAAAGTTTCTTATGTAACTATAATTTTTTCTATATATATTTTTTTTCTGTTTATGGGTCATAATCAGAAAAAGTGTACATTTTGTGTCTTTTCTTGTCCCGCTACTTTGAATACGTTTTAAAAATACAATTTTATAGATAAGTCAAATATTTTGCCATTTTAGATATATTTATTTATTAATTTAAGCATTTTGGTATTATTTTAAGTGTATTATGGCTAAAAATAATATGTTTTGTTAGTTGCAAAAAACCTTTTCAAAATGCTCCCATACAAATTTTCGTGTCCCA
>JAATLQ010031562.1:0-11514 GCA_013421005.1 Heliconius erato x Heliconius himera
AAACCCATACAATAATTTACGTTGCAAGTATGTCTTTATAAATATAACTGAAAAATATATGATTTCAATTATTTATGGTACATGGACAGCATAGATTTTATTGCATACAGAAGTTTCGTACGTATTCGTAAATTCAACATTATTCTGAAAAAAAATATTGTAGACGCAGGTCTAACACCTGCGTGTAAGATCAAAATCTCTCTGTAGGCCGAGATCTATGAAGATCTCGGTCTTGTGTAGAGCTACTACTACTATTCAATTATTTCTGAAATGAAAATTTATAAGATTGATTTAAAAAAGTTACAAGATGTTACAAGTTATTTTTTTTTCATATCATAATTCTACATCTTAACTCAATACACTTTAAGCCCCGACGAAAATGAGGCTGTTATAAGTTTGACGTGACTGTCTGTCTGTAGCACCGTAGCTCCTAAACTTATTAAACGATTTGGGTGCAGTTTTTTAATCAGAAGCCTTGTTCATCGTGGTGGTTCTTAGCTATGTTATATGATAATTGGATTAGAAATTTTAGAGCTACAAGCACTTTGTCAAGATGAAGGCACTATTATTATTATGTATATATATCATGAATCACTATGTCATATATTTCGTTTTTTAAAATTAGATGTTTTTTTACTTCGTTTACAAATCCCCATTGTATTATGTCTCTTCTGTAAAAATCAAAAATTGCTACACTCGTATCGATCATATTTTTTTTTTTAAGAACTGAATACAAAAAGAGTTATATATATATGAACGTACACGTAATATACTACTGATACTAATTCACCGACTTAACTAAATACGATACGTCCAAAATCCACTTGTAAATCTTCCACACAATATACAATATACTTGATTAATATACAGAACCATTCACTCTCAAACGCCGCGCGCCGGCTATCTCCGAACTGATCCTAACAATATTGGGGATTTCCCTCTCGATTTCGATTGTCGTTCAGTTTATAAAGAAGTCGTCGTTAATAAGATGTTAGTAAGGGCAACCGCATGATATAATTTTCTTTTTATTCATAGTCTAATGATACTTGCTTTTAATATAACGATAATTGTAATTTAACATCACTATACATATATAAGGATAAGTACCTATAAATACATAAACATATACGTAATATAAATAAATACGTAAATATATACACTATTAAATCGACTACATATACAGTATACACATAAAAACCAGTTTTTTATTTAGTGGTAAATGAGAATTAAGCCCTAAATATCGAATGATTTATCAATTATTTTTTATACAAACAATCATACTTCTACTTGCGACAGTACTTGTTAAAGTTAAAATAACGGAAACTACATGCAGGGTGTATTGTGGTTTACAGGAAATTGAAAAGCCTATTTGAGGTTTCCTACTTTATTAAGGAAAATTCTTTTCAAAGGAAAATAATGAAAAGACTAGTTCAAAACTGTCAAAAGATAATTTTCTAAGTTCTTTTTTTTTCACAATGAAATTAATTAGTGGCCAGTCGTGGTTTGGGGGCGCGAAATGTGATTGCAAAACTGATTGGTTGTGGGTTTGATCCCCAATAGAGGACATGAAATATTTATTTAAATTTATATTTTCATTTCTTCGCTATCGTATATCCTCCACAACAACTGGATACGTGGCAATCCACTACTGTGCGGTTTCGTATGAACTTCCTTCCACGCACCACGGAACTGTGGAATGACCTACCCGCGGCAGTGTTTCCAGGTCGATATGACATGGGTAAAAAGCTTTAAAAAGCGCGTCTATCTCCACCTTAAAGGCCGGCAACGCACCTGCAGCTCCTCTGGTGCTGCACGGTGTCGTGGGCGGAGGTAATCACTTACCATCAGGTGACCCGAACGCTCGTTTGCCTTGTCCTTTTGCAAAAACAAAAAAAATTCTTCGCTTTGGTGAGGAGGCAAAGCGCAGCGTTGAGTTCAGCCACTCAACACGCAATGCCTGCAGATTTTGGCACAAAGTGGGAAATGAAGTGTCTTAACACTAGGTTCCCTCTGCCTACCCTGCTGTGTGCGGGATACAGCGTGAAGCTGATAAAAAATAGAGTACTACTTACAGTTTCATAATCAAACATTCTATTCTAAAAGTAGAAGTGAACAAAATATATGACGATGTAACTAACGACCAACAACTTTATGATTTTACTAACAGATTGTTTGATCTACAAAAACAGTTTTATTATTATTCTTATTGTTATTAATAGACATTTCAGGCTTTTATCCCCCGTTTTTAGCTCGAGGCTCAATATTAATGCATTGTCATTAAATATACGAATATATCAATTGCCAAGTTTAATTGTGATACAAGTTACAAATCAATGTAAAATAATATATTAAAATATTGCTATTTTTTTGTTAACAAATCTCCAAAAAATCATACCTACAATTATTACACCAAAAAATATACTAAGTATCTTATCGTTTAAGTATCTTAAACGAAATAAGTTTAGATTATAGATTATCAAATGAATGAGTAATTCAGCTCAGAAGACAATAGGCAATGGGTACATTTATATATAGATATAAGTGAAATAGAATTTTTTACAATATAAAAAATGCTGTGAAATTCTGAATCTCGTCGTCGTTTAACGAAGCAATTTACGGAAAGATGATAGCTTTGAAATTCCTCTGATAACAATTAACGATAAAGGGCCGAGGTTACTTCAATTAGCTTGCATTTGAGTTGCAAACTCGTCAAATTATAACTTAACTTAACTTAACTTAACTTAGCTTCACGCTTTATCCCTTGCG
Source organism: Heliconius erato x Heliconius himera (assembly GCA_013421005.1). NCBI lineage: Eukaryota > Metazoa > Arthropoda > Insecta > Lepidoptera > Nymphalidae > Heliconius > Heliconius erato x Heliconius himera. The sequence goes on from JAATLQ010031562.1 coordinate 2,767, forward strand.
GGGTAGTCAGAGAGAACGGAGCGCCAAACGCTACGGTCTCTACATACCTCTTTCGCCTCGTCCACTGTCATCAACCTCTTCATACATGCCCAATTTCAAATTATTTTTTAAATTAAATAATATACCTTCTAAAAAAACACAACGTAATAAAACGTAGTTTACTTACGTAATAATAAATAAAAATGCCTGAAGCCATCGTGGCGCAGCTGCACAAAGTGCAACTGTAAACGAGATGGCTGTGCGTTCGATTCCCACTTGGGGGAATGAAATATAATATATTAATTTCGACGCTCTGGTGATAAGGCAAAACTGAGTTCCACCAAAAGTGCGGGATATGGCATTAAATTAAAAAAGTATATATTAAAAATATATAATTAAAAATATAAAAATAAATAATAGAATAATAAAATTATTTATTTTAAATGAAACTATTTTAACCAGATTCATCGCGTATATTTGTCATTTTTGGAACTTATCAAAAGTATTTATGTTATACTAGAAAGCGCGCGCGGCTTCGCCCGCTTATTAGGAGTGAATTCTAAAAAAAACCACGAAACACGTGTTCAATAAAATATTTTTAACAGTCTGAATTTAAACTTTTATAAAAATCGGTGGCAATTTAAAGATTTTTCCATATAAACTTTCAACCCCCCATTTGAACCCTTAGGGGGTGAATTCTTAAAAACCAGGAAGTACGTGTTCAATGAAATATTTTTAAGAGTCTGAATTTCAAATTTTATAAAAATCGGTACAGATTAAAAAATTTTTCCATACAAACTTTCAACCCCTATTTCATCCCTTTAGGGTCAAAATTTTTCAAATTCCCTTCTTAGTGGATGTCCAGAAAATGAAAATAAACATCTGTCCAAATTTCACGTTTCTACCATCAGCGGTTACGGTTCTGCGTGCGTCTTACCTCAGTCAGCCAGCACAAGTCCTTTTATATATATAGATAATTTAACTTTACGTACGATACAAAAATATTCACATGTGGACAGGCACACTGAGCTTAAAAAAAAGACAAATATCTTTTCATTACAAAAAATTCTACTCGTTTTGCATATAAAATCGCAAATTTTTAATGATAGAAACTGTTAAACAGCACGAGCAAGACCATAGGGAATATTTATTATCATATATATTTTTTTTCTTTTTGGGTTATGTTATTATCAATTTAATTATACATAATAGTAATGACACTAATTTGTAAATTGAGTAGATTCATTTACTTTATATATTTTATAAGTTTAACATATAAAAAGTACTGTTAAATATCACTAGCAACACTGTATCGAATTATTCAATTTCCTTTTGAATAACTTTTGTTTTAAGACCTATAAACAATATGTTTTTCTCAATTTATTTGTAAAGAATATATAGAATAGAATAGATAGATAGAAATAGCCATGATCAGTCGAATAAACTAAACAGAACGTGACGCTGCTCGTTTTATTATTCCCATATTTAAACCATTACTGGAACAAAACAGATAATAAACCATAGATATAAGTGGTTATAAAATCAAGAAAACAATACAGAGAGGACTTTTGGGACGTATCCCTTTATCATTTATCGTTAGACACATTTCAATTTGAAAGTTATTTCTATCACTGAAGTACATTTATACTCTTTCTTATTGCATGAAAGTAAAATATAGTATAAAGTTATAATCCCTTAAAGTCGCCAAAATTTAAAATGGTTAGTATTTACTGATGCAATTTCACGAAACCTTACCGAAAAAAAAAATATTAATACAATCATAGAATCAAAAATACTTTAAACTACTTATAGCCCGCAAGTCAGTTTAATCTCGTTCCTTCTAGTTCCCGTAGCTATTATGAGAAATCCTCTTTTAGTACTCTCCTACCCTCCCTAAAAAATCTACATTATAAAGTTTAGTTTAGCTTAGTTTAGTTTCATGAGAAAATTCCAAAACTCCACAGTTTTACAGTTCTATTAGTTGAAGCGTAAAAGATGTAACTTAGCTTGCTTAAAACGAAAACATTTATATATAATATGATAAACTGAAATATAATCAGTTTTTTTAATAAATTTAAGGCATTCCGCTTTTCTTACAGAATTATATAAGAAAACAATAATATGCCACAAAATTTTCCTTCTTCTACTTAATGAGTTAAACGAACTAAATTAATCATTATTTATTTTTTACCTACTATTAATTTTACATGCTTAGATATATCAATTTATTTTTAACGTTCCGTACTTCAAAAGAAAAAACTCAATCCTTACCATTTTTTTAGAATTTAAGCATTTAAGCATTGATTTTGCTGCATTTTATATGAAATTCGCCGCGTGATCTCAAACCTGTAGAGTACATCCCGTGGACTTACAGTTATGACATTTACCACGAAGTGAGAACACAACACAACAATACAAATTAAGGAAAAAGTCGAAAATTCAAAACTATTGCAAACTTATATCCATATTGTCCATTTCTTACAAAATGAGTGCATACGCCCGCCAGCTGAAGTTTCTCAACTTTTATAAGTCGTACTTCTTGTTGACCTATAATCCTAAAAATGATACGGAACCCATGGCGAGTGAGTCCAACTTGCACTTCAATTATTTATAAGTTAAAAACACTAATTTTATTTACGCAGTAAAATATATTTTACTTGTGTGTACATAACAAAATTTGGAGACTACATTTTTTGTGCATATTTTTAGAAATACATATCATATTCAATACAAAACATTTTCGATCTGCTGAAAATCCAGAGTATTCACTAATTGAACTGACATTTCAACATATATTCACAGTATGAAAATAATAACAACAGCATGCTCCGGACGTATTCCACTTGTTTGTTGCGAGCAGTGGGTTCAATAGACACGAGTACGATATAGTCATGGATATTTTCGATTTTTTATTGAAACCACTGAATAAATTCACATGAACATTTTTATTGTACTTTTTCTCGTTGTTAATAAGTCATATAATGTATGTAAATGTATCGTCAATAAAAATAAGTTTTTTATATCTTCAGTAGGCAATGGTATACTATGTGTAGTACATAATAACAATGATTAATGTAACCTATTGGAGCTATTGTGGCGCAGTTGTTATGGTTTCCGTCCTCAATCAGAACAAGATCAAGCAACTAAAAGTGCGTCATAATTGTTATATAGAGTTATCTCTAGATTCTCTCTTCCTTCACTGGTATAAAAAATATTATTTTATAGCGTATATAATATATTTTAGGCTATATGCAAGACACCACGAGAAATCGAAAATTAATCACTTATATTGAAAGTTTTCATGATTTTCATAAGCACGTGAGAACTATAGGTGGAAATGCCTCCAAGAGAAATGAGATAAATATAATACTAATACTTACTTTCGATATTGTGGTATCGAAATTTATTTGAAATTTTATCACCAAACAATATTTCTATGTCAGAAGTGGGCGGAAAAAAGAAAACAGAGAGGAGAGTGTTCTAATATTAGATCCGTCCTGCTAATAGCTGAAGATAAACATATTAAGTTGTTTATAATATACAGAAATAAGCATATCAATTGCGAGTTTATTACAAAACACGTGGGTAGTTTTTTAATTATTGAGTATGATTTAATAACTAGGTTATATAAATTTAAAGCCTCTATAATAATTAGCCTATAGTGCCTATAGTGTTTGTGTGTTGTATCGTATACATCGTATTTTAATTATTTCAATAAAAATGTGATTTGATATATATTCATTCTTATAAATTTTAATGCTCACAGCATTAAACTCACAGCATGTAGAAAGCGCAGATACAGCGTGAAGCTTATAATATATATTAGATAATATATATATATATATATATATATATATATATATATATATATATATATATATATATATATGTTAGCAAATTTGAAGTATAGAATTAGTTTTGATTAAAAAAAAAATACCATATCTTCTAATTAACCTCTAAGAGGAGGAGGATTAAGTTTGGTTGGAGCTTTCTCAATATAGATGAACTGATTTATTTGATATGTTTTATAATTATAATTAGTAAACGTGATTGAAGTTAATAAAATATTGTTCTTAAAAATATTATACTAGGTAAAAGTTATTAAAAAAAATAGTAGTAAGTCGTGGCGCAGCGGCACGAAGTGTGACTGTAAAACCGACTGGTTGTGGGTTCGAGCCCCACGCGGCGTTGGGTTCTGCCACTCAACACGCAATGCCTCCAGAATTCGGTAGAAAGTGGGGAACGGAGTGTCTTAACTAAACTTAACTAGGATCCCTCTGCCTACCCTGCTGTGTGCGGGATACAGCGTGAAGCTTATTTATGATTTATTTTAGTAGTAAGAGGGCCAGCCATGAAGCAGGGATACAAACGTGTGCCTGTAAGCGCGACAGATTGTGGGCCGAATTCTGGAGGCATTGCGTGCTGAGTGGCGGAACACAACGCCGTGCTTTGCCCCGACACCAGAGCGAGGAAATGGAGATATAAATTTAAATAAATATTTCATTTCCTTGTGGGGGAAAGTGGGGATTGAACCCACAATCAGCCGCGTTTAAATTCACACTTTGCATTTGCATTCACACGGCCTCAAAACAGTATAAGAATGTAATATATCAAACATTAGACTTTTAGTATGCTATTTTTTGTTTGAAAAATATCTGCATATTTTAAATCAGAATTTTCATACAGTAAGAGGAATCAATATAAATTGTTTTCTAGAATTGAAATAGTATAGAATGTCAGAACTAGAACATCTTTGGAACTCGGAACGGGGAGCTCAAAGGGAAATGAGAAATTCAATTTAACACTACTTTGAAATAACTTTAGAAATAATAACAGTTAGAGAGAATTGATTGTATCCTAAATATTAAAAATTCGGTGGAAAGTGGGGAACGGAACTTAAGGTTCCCTTTACCTGCCCCTTACCCTGCTATGTGCGGAATACAGCGTAAAACTAAATATTGCTTGTACCCATCGAAGAAATAATTTCTTTATAATTTTGATATAAACCTACCCGAAACGCCTAAGTGAAAAAATTATTTGTTTCAATACTTTTTTGTTATGATATATTTTTTAGGATATGTGTACGTTTTAATTCTTCCGTACAAATTAGAGTTCGAGAGTCATCTTGTCAGAAAAAAGAGTCTAATAAAAAAAAAAAAAATATATTATAACATTTCTTCAGGTTATATTTCTAGAGGTTAAGTTTACTAATGTTAAGACATTCGGTTCGCCAATTTCCATCTAAATTTGAGACGATGCGTACTAAGTGATGGAGCTCAACGCCGCAATATGTTTTACAGCGAAACGAAAATGATTTAGTCTTCTAAGTGAAGATCATCGCGTTACAGTCAAACATTCTCCCACTGCGTGATAATGACTTCAAAAATATTCTTAATCATAAATAAAAAGTTACGTTACTATATGTAATTGTAGGTTCAATTCCCACTTAGGGGAATTCATTATTTAATATTTTGAAGAAAAACGTGGCGTTGAGTTCGGCCTCCTAAAATGCAACGTCTCATAAATTCTAAAGAAAGTGGAAAACAAAAATATTTAGTTACTTCACAAGTTACAAGACAGGTAGTACACGGCAAGCGTAGCTTTTCCCGCTTAAACTCCGATCACGGGAGAATTCTGGAATAAAAAGTAGCCTATATGCTGATGCAAAAAAGGAGTTTTTGTTACCTTTCAGTGATGATCTCATAAAAATCATCAGAAAGACAGACAGACAAAAATTTCAGAATTAAGTTAAGTTTTAGTGTGATGTAAATAACTATATGCATTTGGAAAAACGTGGTTATTTTGAAATCTCAGATGGACAATTAAATTTTAATCGTATGTATAGATTACTTCCAAATTCCATTACGAACACAAGTTAAATAAATCCTATTACTGCATTATGAATCCTTGTATAGAGGTACTATACTATATAGTACGGTATTGTCTGGTAACAGGTACGCGTTGCACTTTGAGCTCATCTCTACATCAACTCTTAATATGTCAATGATGTCAAGAGACAATTAAAACAGGATATTGTTACGTTTACGACTTTACTCTAAGTTGAAATCACTAAAAAAACACGTTCTGTTCGTTATATTAAAACACTATGCGGCGTTGATTTTCAGCAACATCATACAGTCTCGAATTTAGGTCAAAAATGGAGAACATAATATATTTTACTAGGTGCTCACTGCCTGGATACCAAGGCGAAGAAACTAAAATTTTATTAAATAATAATTAATTCCACTTAGTGGAATCGAACCCCCAATCACCGCGTTTACAGTGCTTGTGCCACTGCGCCAAGACGGCCTCAATATACATTGAATGAATTATTTGAATTAATTTTACGTACAAGAGGAAGTGAACACGTAGAATTTTATACAAGTGTTCTAAGAGATCGATTTTTTGAGATTAACAGAGAGAGATAGATATTAACAGATAGAACAGACGGACAACAAAGTGATCCTATAAGAGTTCTGCATTTCCCTTTTGAGGTACGGTACCCTAAAAATTTAAATATCAGAGTCATCAGATTATCGGTATTCTTAGAAAACTTAAACATTTCCTGCATGTTCTAGTTAAGGCTAATTTTCAATAAAGTTAAAATCAAAGCCCTCTATTACGTACAGGAAATGATATCTTGGTCCACACGGCTAAAGAGAAAGCTCTCTCTAGATCTCCTGGGCGCTCTTTTTGCCTCTTTTGCTCGAACTCGACTGTGGATGACCGGGGAACAACGCCGCTGATCATCCCGCGGTACCAGAGCTCAATGCCAGAAATTAAATTCACCCAAAAAGCTGTTAGGCGAGCTCTGTCTTCTTTGGACATCCACAAGTCAAACGGGCCAGAAGGCATTTCAGTCCCATCCCCATGACTAACTATATAAATTTTGAAAATGTCTCATTAGAAAAGTCACGATCAAAAACTAACAATACATAAACCAGCCGGTGTAGCCAATTTAACCGCGACATTTATTCGAATAAAACAATTCATTTACTAAAAATGACAATTGTTTCAAATTTTTCAAAATATTCAACAAACGAGAATGGTGTCCAATTTAGATTGGTTTTTGATTGATGGGCAGGGGTAGAGTTTTAAATAAATTTGCTCGCTTTCCTTTCAACTTCCGGTAGTATTCGTATTCTTTTACTTTTATTCGGACGCCATTTGAATATTACTTTATTAGTTTGAGTTTTTTTAGTAGTAGTAGAGAGAGCTGCATAATTTTATTCTCTAGAATTATCTTAATATTATTTCCATATATCATTACCTTTAATATATAAAAGACAAATCGTGGATAAACATATAATTAAGCAAGCGTCTTATAGTACGTACTATATTCATATACACGTACTATGTACGAGATAATTCTAGAGAATAAAGTTATGCAGCTCTTTACTCTAATTTGTTTAAAAGGTTCTTTATAAAAGATTCTTTATAAATAAACATTCAAAAATATCTGCCATAACGATATATCGACTATTACTATTGTCTTCATGCTGGATCCCACTAATAGCAGGGAAAACAAGATAATGCGTGTAGAATGGCATAACTCAGCGCCGCGTTTTGTTTTGTTTCCAGTGCGAGAAAATAAAAATAATATTCCTCCGATTGGGAACCGAACTCCGACCCGTTCGTCGTGTTTACAGTCAAAGCATGAGAGCCACTATACTACAACATCCTCAATAATTAACCGTAACAATCTAATAGTAATAAACCAAAAAATATTTAATATTAATATAATATATTTAAGAAACAATTTAGAATGCTCAACGGCCCAATGAAGCGTTATTTTAATATACACGGGAATTTTGTTGATATTTTTAACATAGCTGACATATTTGTCAAGGTTTTATAACGTTTTAGCACAATTACATTTGTGTCTTACTTTCAGTATGAATATTATACGAGTATGTATCTCCGGCATATGAATGAGGAAAATTATATTATAATACACTTAAATTTTCTCCTGCTTTCATTATATAGATTATTTACATTTTAAATCGATTTGTATATTTTTTTAAGGGATGTTTAATTTTATTATTATTGTGTATATGATTCTAAGTATTCACTTCCTTTATGTACTTTAATATTAATTAATTCAAAGTATATTGAGGCCGTCGTGGCGCAGTGGCACTGTAAACGCGATGATTGGGGGTTCAGTGCCACTCCGTGGAATTAATTGTTATTTATTAAAATTTTTATTTCTTCTTATAGGATCACTTTGTTATCTGTCTGTCCGTCTGTTCTTTTATTATCTGTCTCTCTCTCTGCTAATGTCAAAAGATCGGTTTCTTGGAGCACAGAAGAAATCAAGCTTCTAACTTAATGCAATCAAAAGAAATGAGCATTTATGTATTTATGTAATATTAAAATAAATTGTATATCCTGTAGGTATTTCCCATGTACCTACAGTTACATACGTCGATTCAACGTGCGAATATTTGAGTGAGCATATTTTGGATTATGTATATCCTAGGTTTATGAATGTGATATTATATCTTAATGTATGTAATTGTGTTCTGAGTAAATGACAAACATTAGAATTTATTTATATTTTTATTAGAAAAAATTGAAAAAGAACAAAACGAGGTACTTCTTACTTTATAAAACTTAAACATTTAGGTATCTCTCCGTCAGTCTTATAATTTGAGACATAAACTTTTTAAAAACAACTTTTTATAAAGTATATAATATTAGAAACCTAATTAAATATATTTTTTAATTACTTTTCGTCTCAAAGACACTTAGGACAGGCGCTGGACTTGT
>JAATLQ010031563.1:0-11516 GCA_013421005.1 Heliconius erato x Heliconius himera
AACAAAGCAATTGGTGAAATTTTCAAGTAAATCGGTTCAGTAGTTTCAGAGAAAAATGCGGACAACAATATGTCGACAGACAGACAGACAGACAGACAGACAGACAGACAGACAAGAAATTCAAAAAAAATCTTTTTGCTTTCTATTAGTCTTTTTAAGTATCCCTCTATCCATTTCAGTCAAAATTACTAAATGTACAGACAAAATATTTTTACTGTCTTATTATATATAGAGATTAAGAATTAAAACACATATAGTGTTCCCTAAATTATTGTCGGCACACATAAGGTACGGTTTTAAGTTTGGAGTAATCCCCAGATTGTCATCAAATATGTTCTAACTTTAAATATGATTATTTGACGCAATAGCTGGAATATTTGCTAAATTTATTAACAGACCCTTCTCTTTTAAGTGCTTAACTAAATTACTGCCGTTTGAAGGGATGATTCATATTGTATAACTGCCAGACAAGTAAGGCTTCATTGAATGTATGTAGTTATATTTTTCTTTATTACCTACCAAACATTTGGAGAGAAATAAATTTTAATGTAAAAGTAATTTTTCCACTTGTAATTTGAGTAAATGTGTAGTAAGTACATATAAAAAAATATAATTGAGCAGTATATGGAATGTGGGTTCGATTCCCGCTCGGGGGATTGAAATATATAATTTTACTTGGGTATCGAGGCAAAGCGTTGAGTTCTACCACTCAATATGCAATGCCTCAAAACTTCGGCGGAAAGTGGGGAACAAAAATGTCTCAATTTCTTACGGACGGAGTGACTTAACACTAGCCTACTATGTTCCCTCTATCAACACAGAAAAATGATAAAATAATAATCGAGCTTTTAGATATATACAGTATCTATTGAGGGGGTAACTCAAACCACGCGTAGAAAGTAAATAATGATGTAGTAATTATAAAGAGAAGGTGTTTTGGCTAATAAAATGGGTAGAAAGATAATTGAAAAAAATCAATGAGGTCTGTCGTGGCGCAGTGGCACTAAGTATGACTGTAAAACCGACTGGTTATGGGTTCGATCCCCACTTGAGGAGATGAAATATTTACTTAAATTTATATTTCCATTTCTTCGCTCTGGTGTCGAGGCTAAGCGTGGCGTTGAGTTCTGCCACTCAACACACAATGCCTTCAGAATTCGGCAGAAAGTGGGGAACGGAGTGTCTTAATGCTAGGTTCAGTCTGCCTACCCTGCTGTGTACAGGATACAGCGTGAAGCTGATTTATTAGTTGTAAATTTAGAAATCAATGACACATTCGGTTTTTTTTCTAACTGTTTTAAGTTGGTAATAAATAACGTTTAAAAATTTATTGGAAAATATTAGAAAGTATTAAATTAGGGCATATTCATTGCACCGGTTGTGTAAGTACCAATTCCTTGAGGAATATTTATAATAATAGAAATTATTTTCGTTAGAGTCTAACAAATAGACAAAGTAGGGCTTCGCTACCTACATAATAGAGACGAGAGAGAGTGGTTGATAATAGACGAATAATGTTATATGAAACAGACACGAGAAGATAAAAACCTATGAAGTATTTGTGAAATATATATACATGATAATTGTGATGGAATTTGCCTATTGTATTGTATTCAGACTCACCTACAGGAAACCTTTCAATATTTGAATTCCAAATTCAGCACGTATAGAAACACGCGAATAGAAACGTTATTTGAATGTTATGTTATTGTTCTTCAGCATTTTTTTTTCAGTTTCTACCGTATTCTGCACGTTACAGGATAGGGAGAGGAAGCCAGTGTCAAGACACTCCGATCCCCTCTTTAAGCCAAATTCTGGAAGCATTAAATAAGCGGAGGAATTCAAATCTCACCAAACTCACTCAAATTCGACACCAGAGCGCTGAAATGAAAATATTAAATATTTCATTTCCGAATGAGAATCGAGGTCACAACCTGTCTCGTTTACAGTCACACGCTTGTGCCCCTGCGCCACGACTGACCTCTTCGACATCCTTATTTATTTACATATTACAATCAAACTCTTCTATTTTCCGTTAAAAACGAAACGTTTTAAAAACATTTTCACCATCCATTTAGCCCAAGAGATTATTTAGATTTTTGCGAGTATCGATCTCCATGTTTCATCGTCAGGAGACGAGTTTTTGAGTTCGTAATGTCGCGTATAATTTCCTTTGCTCTCGCAAGCGGACGCTCCTCGCGGCACTCGTTTAAAAGGTGCTACGAATTAATTTCGTCTGACATCGAGGGTGTACGGAATATGTTACCGCGTAATGAGGCGCTCTATATACTTATTAAGGTCGTGGACTAAATGGGTTGAGTAGAATATTATATATATAAGCGAAATATTCATATATTTCGATGACTTTATATAAAATAAACATTAGATTAGACTTTATATAATTTTTTTATAAGCTTATAACGGGCACAGATGAGCGGAAAACCTGTCGTGGCGCAGCGGCACGAAGTGTGACTATAAAACCAACTAGTTGTGGGTTCGATCCCCACTCGAGGAGATGAAATATTTACTTAAATTTATATTTCCATTTCTTTGTTCTGGTGTCGAGGTTAAGCGCGGCGTTGAGTTCCGCCACTCAACACGTAATGCCTCCAGAATTTGGTAGAACATGGGGAACGGAGTGTCTTAACACAAGGTTCCCTCTGCCTACCCTGCTGTGTGCGGGATACAGCGTGAAGCTGATATATGATATGAGCGGAAAACTGGGAACGGAGCATCTTAAAACTAGGGTCCAGTCCCAGTCTACCCTACTGTGTGCGGGATACAGCGTGAAGCTAAAAAAATATAATTTTATATCCTTAAAATATACACAATATAAGTAAGACACGGATATGAATTGATATGACTGAAGAGTGAAATAATGTAAACGAAAGTTGATCACAAATTGTTACTACTTTAACCGTGTAGAGATATAACTTTAAGATGCTATAAAGCGGAACAGCTATTTTTATATTATTCTTTTACTCATTCAACTATGTACTTATATACTTAGGTTGAAGTTTTCATAGACGCATATTACAGAGCAACTGGCCTCTTTAAGTGAGTGCCAAATGAGATGTTCCGTTCATCCATTTATAGTCGACATAATTATGAAAATTAAAATTTCATAATTATGTCAACTAAAAATGCCCAACGCGTTCATTATTTTTTGTTAAGAAGCATTTACTATTTTTTATTATGTTATTATGTAGCGGATCTTTTAGTATTTTTTAGTTAATTTTTAAATAATTTTATTTTATTAATACTATATTAGATTATATAGAATAGAATATAGATATTAAATGTTTGTATAGTTTCACGCAATTCATAAGCATTTTTTTAGTAAATTTAATGTTCATACATTCTGAAAATTTTATGTGACTAATAAGTAAGTAACTTTTTAATTTATTATACGAGTACATGTATAGAAATGAGTATATTTTGAATACTAAAGATAATATTAATTAATAATTTAATTTAAATAAATAAATATTTTTTAGACAGAAATATAAAGCAATTTTTTTTAAGAAAAAAAAATTTATTATTGTAAAAAATATAAAGTCATATTTCGATAATTTAATAAAATAATGTTTTGTCTTGAACTTCGTTATACAGAACCGCCGTTCGATACATCGCGATAGTAGCGATGCAATGAATAAAAGTATTTAAATAACAACAAATTTTGTATCTATGTTTACAAACAAAATAAAGATATTTAAGACGTTAATAAAGTAACATGATATAAAATATAGTCAAGTAGAAAAACACTTGAGTAATCAGAGCGAAGTCAAGTGGATTACGATCTTACTTTTAGTATACCTAATTAATTTTAAATATGCCTAATAAGAATGTTGGAATAATAAGATTTATTTTAATACAAGCGGCCTCCGCGCGGCTTCGCCCGCTTCGTTTATATTTGAATTGATTTAAGTGTATTTAGGAGAAATTAGGTGGGTATTTTGCTGTTCATACTGTTACACAGTTGATAAATCGTAATTTAATTCTTTGTAAAAAATTATATGCACTTTAAAAAAGCGGTAACATGACTGTTGATCCGGCGAGTGGCGACCGAGAAAAAGCTCCGTTAGGTCTTAGTGGATATTTGGACGCCCTACATAAGACTATACGTGACTGTTTTGGTCCCCGATTGGGGATCCCCACATACGGCTACCCGTAAAAGCGTTTTATCATGATTAGTAAAAGTGGCAAGTTGTATAGGAAACGAAGGATGTAGACTCGTAATCCAGTTATATTGGAAATTTATGTTTATAATATAAATATTATTTTATATTTATAATTTATATTTTTTTAACAATCTCAATATTCCATAAGGTATAAAGGAAAGTAAGTGTGGTAAAGTTCAGTTCAGCGAAAAGCTACAGTGATCCTATCAGATCAGTTTCTAAGTTGACCCTATCCCGATCGTTTTCAGACTAATTGTACTTGTTTACTTTCGGCACCGTCCTTTTGCCAATTCCACTGAAACTCTCCTAAGAGATATTGTCCACTAGTCGATCGGGGATAGCTTTATGACTCTTGTATAAACGGCGTCTGAATAACTGCTATATAACTAATTACATCCATTGGATTAACAACTACGCCATCTACGTCTCGACCTACAAAGTAACTTCGTCCATACTCAAGAGGACTTCAATATCTGTAGTTTTGGCACTTTACCAAGATCTTAGAACTCTGATCGAAGCTGTATATAATTGATATTACGCTATCGGAACTAATAGAAGAGCTTATTGTCTAACAGATTGTATTTATTTATTATTTTCATATATCCTTAAAAGAAAAATGTGTACGTACACGCGGACGTATTTTCTACTATATTTCACACGAGCTTGAATTTATCCTAATTTATGTATAAAAGGAAATGAGAAAATATTCCACTTTGCTTGTCATCTCATTTTATAGGAAAATATTATGCAGTTGACGTGAAAAATATTCTTTTGCGCTTATCTAATACTTCCACGAGACGTCAATATTGTCTGTGAAGCTATCAAACAGCAGGATGTGAATGCAAACCAGCACGGAGCGAGCGCAATAAACTCGTGATGTGTGCTCGCTAGCGTCGACGTCACTTCACTTCGTTGCACGCTGTTCGCATCTCGTCTCTACGTTAGAAGATACTCCATAATATCTTTCTAAGACATTCTCTTTTTAAGACAGTGGACACCAAATGACAAATCACTTATTATCTGCTTACTGAAATCACGTTTTGTTAAAAAAACCTTTTAGATTAACTTTCCTTTTGCTTTCAAGTGAAAAGACGTTTCGTTTTTACCTTTTCTTAGTGTTGAGTAATAGAATTCTGAAATGGCGGTATTACTTATATGTGAATTTAATAATGTATAAACTAGAATTCACATTCAATGTATATTTTATTAACGAATTCTAAATAGGATCTTCCTTCTTCTTGCCTTTCACGTCAAAGAGTTCCTAAATAACTTAAATAAAAAAAACTGATTGTAACTTTTACAAATAGTCTATTCTTAAAATTAAATCAAAATCAGCTTTCTGCTGTATCCCCCGCACACATCAGAGTAGGCAGAGGGAACCTAATGTTAAGACACGCCGTTCCCCACTTTCCGCCGAGTTCTGGAGGCATTGCGTGTTGAGTGACGGAACTCAACGCCTCGCTTTGCTTCGACACCAGAGCGAAGAAATGAAAATATAAATGTAAAAAAATATTTCATTTTTCCGAATAGGGATCGAACCCACAACCAGTCGACTTTACAGTCACACTTTTTGTCCCTGCGCTGTGATTGGCATCAATCTATTCTTATTATAGTAGTTAGTCTTTTCTTATTTAGAAATTTATTGGTGTGGACTTTAAAATTCCGACGATGTAACTTACCTTAACGTAATTGTAATTTATACACTTTTTCTCAATAAGTCAATTTGTCTGATAAAACGTCCACACTGCTCTTGTATCAACTTTCAAGCTAGAAAGGATTGCCTCGAGCGCTACGGTGAATAAATCTATGTGCATACGTAGGATACGTAAAATGATTTTTCATATTTTATATTACATTCTTGTGATATAAACTAATTGTAAATTGTTGTAAAAAAAATTATCTTCGTCGATTTGTCTAAATGTGTGCTATATAGGTATATAAAGTAACCGAAATCAAGACAGTTACAAATAGAAGCTATACTGAGCTTTGCAGAAAGTTAAAAGTCGCTATGATATTTGTAGTCTTTGTTGGCGCTACTCGAATATTCGATTTATTCTTCCTTACACATTGAAGCTGAATTAAGAAAAGAACTGATCAAGGGCGAGTCGAACTCGCTCACCGATGGTTCCGTACCAACTTCAGGATTGTCAGTCAGCGGGCAGTACAACTTAGAAAACTTGACAAAATTTATGAACTTCAAATAAAAGTTACTGATTTTCATTTCACAATTTAGTACTGATTTTCTTCTATGAAATATCTATAAAATTTCTCTTTTTTGATTTGATGTTCATTTCAGTTTAATACTTCTACGAACTCTTGATATAAACGATCTTAACATACAGACAACAAAGTGATGATTTTTGAGGTACGGAACCCTAAAAAGAGAAAGAAGGCTAAGGTATTTCTCCATTTCTATTCTATTTATATATAGACAGTAAACATAAAAATAACAAATAAATTGAAAAATCTTCTTATTGCCTAATATATAAATGCCTGGAGAGATCACCACAGGTGATATGACCGCCCTTACACCAATGCTTTTCTTTCTGTATGTTTTTGTTTCTATGGTGGTGTAATAAAATGTAAAATAAATAAATAAATTGCTGAAAGTAACGTACGTCATTTTATGTTTGCTTTTAGATAAATACTTATAGAGAAGTAAGTAGACTTATATTTCTGTTATACAAAAATAAATATGTGATTTTTATTTTGTTAGACCTTTTAGTGTAGCTGGACTTAAACAGTGCTTTTACCACTACAATACGAGCGAAGTGACAAAAAAAATTTGCTTCAGCTGTATACCGCACACAGCAGAGTAGGCAGAGCGAACCTAGTGTTCAGATACACCGTTCCCCATTTTCCACCGCGTTTTGAAGCCGAAAAGAATATTTAAATATATTTTCAATAGATATAAGTAGAATGTTAATTTTTCCTTATTGACGTCTGTGTGTTAAAACTGTTGTCACAATATTACAAGAATTATTCAACAAAGAATTTCAACGATAGCGTAGTAAAGGGCATTCAAGATTCGATTTTATTTAATGCTTGTTCGACGTCTGTCTGGGAACGCACCCTTCAATTTCCTTGTTCTCCTTTCACCCTCGACCAGTGTAATTTAAGCTAAATTTTATAGTACAAATTTTAAAATTTTCTAAAAGTGTAAAAATATTTAATTTTTCTTTAATTATTTAAGTTATTTCTTATCTTGTAAGTACTGATTTTGAAATTATTATTTTTTGTTTAATTATAATTTTATTTTTACTATAACTACATAGTGGTCCCTGCTAATAAAAATTCTATAAAAGTGGTCCCAAATCAAGATAAGATTGGGAACCTCTGATCTACACAGATATATCATTTAAACCATTGACACATCACATATTTCTGTTACATACTATTACATATAGGGCCGGGACAAGTTAAGCGGTGACGTGTAATCAATATATATCAGTTATATTTATATCAACGTTAGTAATATAATAATATAAGACTTTTACTAAAATATTCAGGATTCAATTGTACATTAAAATATATGGTTTATATGAAGATTTAATGTAATGTTTTATCATGACACTGTGCATAATATTCACTATATTCGCTATATATTTGTTAGGTTTTTTTTGCGTCACGCTTTATCCCGCACACAGCAGCGTAGGCAGAAGGAATCTAGTGCTAAGACACTCCGTTCCCTATTTTCCACCGAATTCTGGAGGCATTGCGTGTTGAGTAGCGGAACTCAACGTCGCGCTTTGCCTCAACACGAGAGTGAAGAAATTGTGAAATCGAACCCACACCCACCTGTCACGTTTATAGTCACACTGCCCCTGTGCCAGTACTGCCTGTCCTCTACATTGTTGGGTACTTCTAAAATATCTATGTAGATCGAAAGTTTTCTGTAATCCCTTAGAGTCGTTATAAACTTTAAGGATAAATTCTCGCGCTGATTAAGAAGCAACAAACATTTGGCATGTCAAGGTACGAGTAACGTATCGCTGAACTTTAACCGGCAATTAGGAGCGAGTTCCTGAGTCGTTAACTTTACAAATCGGTTATAAACTTGGATGCTCGCCAGAACCTCTAGAACTGCGGACTGCAGCTTAGGGTCGGCGGGCTTAGAGTTGCATTTCGAGGAGTTGTGCAACATATTTTCTGAATAAACAGTTTTTATATTTACATTTTAAAACACTAGTACGTATTTAGTCTTCGTATTATAGTATTTGTGGTGTTTCTAGTTAACAACTTTTGATATATATTTGATAACAATATATTTAAACAAAATAATAGTGTTGGAAAGCTTACTCGCAGCTATCCTTTGATGTAGCCGATGGCGAAATTGTATTGCACTTTTAATAATATCTAATAAATGAAATTAAGAGTACAATACAAGGTATAAAATATGGGAACGCAGTGGGAACACATTTTAATCTTGTGCTGGGTTTCGGGCAACTTTTGCTGGAAATCAGAGAAAGTCCAAGACGACTGACGAGGTGCCTTTGTATAATGGCAAAGGTTCACAGATAGACTGTTCAAACTACAAATATGGCTACTGGTTTGAATAGTAAAGTTTATGTTAACAAAAACTAAAATATTGGACGTAAACTAAAAAGCTCAACCTGTATGCGAGTACGAGCTGACAACAGGAGTCTTTCATTTGAAACCAATCGGGTGTTGATGTTATTGCTATGTCAGATTGGTTGTTCAATTTATATTTGGATAGGAATGCAATAAAGAGACGTGGTGATGAAAGTAGGTGATGCAATGCTCATTGCATCATCAGAGTGGTTTATCTCCGCTTTGAAAGAGTAGTGTGAAAATAATGATCTAACCCTGAATGTGAGCAAAATAAAGATTCTGATATTTGAAAGGTATGAAGCAATTTCTCTCTTCTCTCAATTGACAATATAACCTAATGTACAATCGACTGTCTGACTGTCGTCGATATTTCTAAATACATTTTTATTGAAAAATAAAAAAAACAACAAGTAAATAAATATATAATAATGTATATCTTTTGTCAACTAACCTTTTAAATTTGTGTTATATGGTTTAAGTGCAATAAAGAATATAGTAATGTATTGTGACAGACGAATGGTATTCAAGATTATCTCGAAATTATAAAATATATTAATATATATATGTAACTTATATTCAAAACATTCATCTTTCATAGAGCGTTGATTAGATTTATTTAAAGCTCGAGTGAGGCAACATTCTGTAATTAAATAATTCAGGGCCGGTGTCCTGAGCGGAGTGTCTCCCATGCAACGTAAAGTGGTGATCGTTAAACTAAGTTATAACAAGTTGAAACGATGAAATATTTATTATCCTGTTAGGAGTTTTGAAAAGATGGAATCTTTAACTGTAAATGTAAAATTTATGAGAGGTTTGTAGAGTCATGAATTTAATTAACTAAATAAATAGGCAAAATTTTATTACTTCTTTGTTTAATTCGGAGAAAATATATGTCTACGACATAGGTTTTTCTGGCGTAGTTAAACAAAATGCCAAGATCCGCTCAGCATGCTCTAAATTAAGAAAGTTATTGATTACTGTTATATTATATTATAGAGTATATCTACGGCAAAATGTGAGAGATATACACCTCTTCTCCATGTGAACAAAAATCTATTTAAGGAAAATATTACAAAAATAATTTAAGACGTATTTAACGTTTTTAACACTCTTTTAAAAATATTTCTCATTTTTCTAATATAAGACTGTTAACAATTAGTTTGATTTTATAACCACGTGATGTTTCATAAATTACATTAAAGATGTTCAAATATTAAGGAATTCTATATAAAACCGTCTCATCATTTTATGCTACGTAAAGCTTCACAAAATACATTACTTTATTATGAGATCTGATCCCTCGACGTCTGCTGAAATTAATTCGAGGTACCTTTTACAAAGTGTCACTAGGCGCCCTCGACGCGAGGAACATCTATATGTCACATTATCTATTCTAAAAGGTCTCCGAGCGACGAAATGAAATGAAAAGATCGACGACGACAGAAATATAAATGTTTGTTGTTTTCCTTTTCGTCGCAGGTGACGTAGAGTATACAAGCGAGGCTATACAATAAAAGTTTGAGCGGAATAGCTAATGTAAATATCTCTCTGTACGAGTTGAACGCGAACACTTTCCCGATTGATGTTTCATATTTCTGTTCGAAAACAAATACATCATACATAAGGTTTACAATATTTCACAATAGACTAAAGTTCTACTTTTGTTCTATTACATGTTTCATACTAAGTTTATTCAATGTAAAACTCTATCACGCTTTCCTTTTTTTTCTAAGAAATCGTAACAAATATTTATACCTTTCCAAACTTTTAACTATAATTATAATAATTAGATAAAAAAAATAAAAATAAATTAGCTTCACGCTGTATCCCGCACACAGAAGGGTAGGCAGAGGGAACCTAGTGTTAAGACACCCGTTCCCCACTTTCTGCCGAATTCTGGAGGCATTGCGTGTTGAGTGGCAGAATTCAACGCCGCGCTTAACCTCGACACCAGAGCGAAGAAATGGAAATATAAATTTAAGTAAATATTTCATCTCCTCGAGTGGGGATCGAACCCACAACCAGTCGGTTTTGCAGTCACACTTCGTAATGAGTACAATTTTATTTTTTTTTATTTTTGGATGTTAATTTAATATCTATATATATAAAAGGACTTGTGCTGACTGACTGAGGTAAGACGCACGCAGAGCCGTAACCGCTGATGGTAGAAACGTGAAATTTGGGCAGATGTTTATCTTAAATAAAATGGTATATAACGTAAATTTTAATATCAACTTCACACTGTATCCCGCATATAGAAGGCAGAGGGAATCTACTAGCGGAATTCAACGTCGCACTTTGCCTCGTAACCAGTGCGAAGAGCGAGCCACTCTACATGCATTGTCTCGAAAATTATGCAGAAAGTAGGGACCGAGTGTCTTAACAGTAGGTTCCGTTTGCCTAGCTTTCTATATGCAGAATACAACGTGAAATTAAAAAAAGTGATGAGGTGTCCGTGTAAAGTAAAATATAATCATATTTTTTTAACTCATAGTTGAAAAATCCTGAACACGTTCAATACTATTTTTAGGAATCAGAAGTGTTTAATATAAAAAAGAGATAATTCAGGATGGACTACAAGCAGTTTATTACAAAGTTGACTTATACAAACAATATTTCTGAGTGAATTAATGTTAATACACAATCCAATATAATTAAACAATCATTACTTTCCATTACACAATAACAAAATAATAACAACATGGAACGAACTCACAGTATCAACGCCAACCACCCTTACGCACGATAACCGACCCGCCAAAC
>JAATLQ010031564.1:0-14230 GCA_013421005.1 Heliconius erato x Heliconius himera
CGGCCGTGGCTGCCAACAACATCTCTCTACGACGCGCGGCTCGCCCCATTCGACACCGTCCTATGCCACGCCCTAGCTTTACAACCGCTCGCCCAGATATGGGGCGACAAACCTACACGCCTAACCTATGAGCTTTGCTCGTCCGACGTCATCTTTGATCACCATAGTTGTGGTAAAATTATAGATTTATCTTATTAGAGATGAGGGAACACCGAAAACCTATAGAACGTATAAAGGAAGATAAAAAGAAAGAAGACTTTTACGTTTATTCTTTGGACGATGAGAAGCCTAGTTATTTGCAAAGGTCCGGATATTATTCTAAGAAATGCGAAATTATTACCACCTTAATAATTAATACAAATATATTAATTTCTTATATTAATGCTAAAATTACTAAAGTACACGCTAAGATACAAATAAACAAAATAACTGAAATATTTCATTTCAAACAAATATTACTGTTTACAAAAAAAATAAAAACAATAAAAGAAAATAATTATAAAATAGCAGAGGCAGTAACTACATTTCGAAACAAAAAACAGATGACGTCAGAACGATCAAAATACGTTTATTATTGACGTGTCCCAAAATAACTTGTGCCCCCATATCTGTCGTAGCTACAAGCAGGCCAACACGAATATAGACTTTACCTTTAAAGTTATAATAACATTGTAAATAATCGGTGTCTGTACATGGAAGCTCATGGGACATATAGTGTCAACGACAATGTTAAAGGAACTTGTAGAAACTTATAAAACGTCAGTCAGTCGCTCTGTTCGAATGGAACTGATGAAGTCTAGTGATAGAGATAATTTGTTTCAACCGGCTTTTCACAGTTTAAAATTTAAACAGTAGGATCAGGTTAGATTTGGCCAGGGGTTTCAATCACAAACATCGAAAAGTTAAATAATATATATAGACATGCACGCGTACGAGATGTTAGAGCTATAACTGAACCAAAAAACAGAAATGTGTCCGTGTACATGAGGCATGTATGCGGCCGGGGCCGGTGTCGCGTGAATATGACTTGAAGTGCCAACATAATGATAACAAACAAAAAAAACAATAATGGGAAACAGAAATTAAAACTAAAGGAGGATACGAGTCGAGGCCTTCGCTACCCTTTAGACAGCTACACTACGCCTACACAACGCAGGGTGACACCTAGAGATGCTTGGACGAGGGTTACTACCGATATCGTCGGAACACCTAAACTATGGCAGCACAACGGCTCTAACGCAACACACGTATTTATCATGGTTTTATTTAGCTTTTATTTATAGCATATTTTTTATTTTAATCTATTTCAAATTCCATAATCTCTATGGTGGTGGCTCGCGTTCACGTAGATACGTTCTCAGTATGGATCTCAAGTGATTTTTACTTATGAACTAGCATGCTATCTTCGACATTAGTTATAATATCATATTTCGGGAGCCAAGGAGGAATACTTGCCTACTTTTTTTTATTCGATTTTACAATGTGAATATACCAAAAAAAAGTAGTTATTTTTAAACGATTTCTGATTAAAATTAAAAATCAATATTTTCGGTAAACATCATAATTGTAAAAACGGTGCTATAGGATATTAGGAAGCTTCACAAATTCTCTGTTTTAGTAAAACACGTTTAATTTTTAATTTAGTTAGGGGCATGTTATTCTATATGTGATACTTACCAGGCGGCGACTCGCCTTGTTCCAACTATATACACAACACATATGGACACTACAACAAGCCTAACAGATTACGCAAAATAATACAATGAAGGCTTTCCAACGGCAAGGCAAGGCTCTACGATACTATCAACTCTTCGCTGTCCAGTTTGACGCTTACACCCCTTGACAGAACACCCCCCCCAAAACACGGTTCTAAGGGACAACATTCACATACAAAGAAAACAACAAAAAAAAAACAAAACAAAACATATAAACATTGACGGTACAACGGCAGAGGAAAGAGACAGTAACGACTGACGGTTAACTTGGTGTTAGTACGGCGAGCACTCACGGCATGCTCTCTATACATAATGCCATATAATTTTCAAGAAAAATCCACTCCACACTCAAATTAACGTTCCTTTTTAATCAAATGAACACAATCCGGTAAAAAATAATATATTAAAATAATTAAAAAGTGAGCAAAATATTTAAAACAAATTAATATTGCTTATCGATATCGGTAACGTTTGTTAGTTCGCCGTGCGGCCTCGCCGGCGAGCGGCGACTCATTCAACGAGCGGGTTGGATAGTAGCGAGGATGTATCGGGTTGGCGTATCACAAGCAAAAAAAAACACTATTCTTAATTAAAAAATAAAACAACAAAATTAATATATATATTATATATAAATAAATATGTAGAGAAAAAAAAATAGTATTAAAAAAATCAAACAGTCAGTATGACTAAATAAAAGATAGATAGAAAAAGAAGTAGTCATATTCATATCGCAATGTGGTTGAATGTATGTCTATCTGGGTGATCTATTATCTAGTCATAGTGACTGTTCGTGAGGGATAAGTACAATCGTCACAGCCTACAGATCATGCCAATGGGTGGGAGGTGGGTATCGGTCAACTCGGGTTTTAACTGAATGATATAAACTCGGGAAGCGTCAGACTGTTTGGTACTGCGGTTCATGCATGGCCTTTACGCGATGTATCTAACTAGTGTACTCGGGCCGGCCTGGCCTCGTGACATCCGGAAAGAAGAGTTTTGAAAGAAGTAAAGTACGTAAGCAAGAGAGTGAAAGGGGGATGTCAAGAAACCGGGTCGGCAAAGTATTAGAAAATATAAAATCTATGTTTGCACGGTCGCTAATTTTATTATACATAAAGAAATATATGATTTCTTTTTTATTAAAAAAATTGGAAAGAATATTTAAAGCAAAAATTAGCGAGCGAACAAAACCACTACGTTAATCATGGGCCAAAATAATAGCAACTACAATATACTCTGTAAAGTGTTTCTCTGTGTGGGTTGAAATAATAACTATTGAAAGAGAAAACAAGTATAGGAGAATAAAAAAACGAGATGTGAAATAAAAAAATAAAAATTGAATAAAAACAATATGAAAACAACTGAAATAAACCGTCAAGTTAGAAAGTCTGAATTCATTATCGCTTTACTTGTGTCATATATAAATCTAACACGGAGATTTCGGAACTGTGAACAATCCGGCTTACTGTACCAATAAATCAAAATGTGTAACAAAATGAATTAGCGTAACCTTCTATATTTCTCTATATGAATATATGCATAGTATTAAATAATGGTGGTATCGATTTTGTAATGCAAAATAGTAAAATATATATAAATGGACAATAATATCGACTTAGCGTAGGATGCCCACGTATTCGAAGTGTTGACCTGTTGATACTAACACTGTATTGGACATACAGCGTCGCTGTAACCTAAAACTTATCCCTCTCATATAGTTCATATTATATTCCTCAAACACTTTCTGCCACTCCTATTATTATTATTTATTTAATTAAAAATAATTTGTTACTGTAGAAAATCTATGTATGTATACATTTAAAATAAAAACATAGATTTGAACAGTAACGCAAAAATATTTTTAGATAATACTAAAATCAATGTGAGTATTTTAAAATTCATCATTGATAGTATTATCTAAATTGGCTGAAATTTGCAATTTAATCATCAGAAATAAAAAAAAACATTGCAAAAATCAGTCAAAGGCATAATATATATTCTGTAATAGTTATTTGTTTATAATATGGAATATTAAAAACAAATAATATTACAAGTACCCAAACATAAAATTGCGGTAGCTACCCACATTTTGCTTTTTAGCACAAAATTTAAGCCCAAATTTATATATATAGTTTTCAAAGCAAAAGACAACCATATTAACTCTTTTGTTCGTCTTTATGTAAAGCAAATCATATGGTCTATATCCCATAGGCCCTTTTACAAATTAGACGGATACATGATGTTCTGAAACGTCACTAACTATTTCATTCTAAACTATGCTATAAGTTGATGTGACATATTTTCTATTGCTTAATTAAAGTTATAAGAAAGAAAGATATGTGCAGTAATTAAAAGTTATTTAAGTAATTATTTCTAATTTAAAAAATTATAAATAGTCATACTATGACAAAAAGTCGGAACTAACAACGTAATTAACAATTTAAACTAAAATATTATAAAACTATTCTCACTATCATAACCAGTCTTAAGTGATTCCAATAATATCAAATTTGAAATAAACGATTTCTAATTTATCTACAATACAAATAAAAAAAATATCATGTTACATGAACAACTAACTAAACCTACTTACCCCTAAAACGACTACGTATCCGTTTACCCCCATCCTCACCTACTCTAGTTCAACAGACTAGTAACCCTACAACGGTCACGTATCCCCAACCCCGCAAGGGGTACGCCCTTTCCCACACACACACAGTTTAATTACTAATCCTAAAACAATCATGTATCCGTCAACCCCCATTCCCACAGATACTTGTAACCTGCAACAATAATGTATCCATCAACCCCCACCCCAGCCAGCAGGCCAGCGGCCCGGCACATACCTGCGTCTGGAGGCGCGTAAGGCCACGTATCCACAGTATCTGTCCGGCGCGGGGTTTCTTGTCGAGGTCCGCGTCGTAGTCCGGCCCCGGCTGGATGGTCTCGGGGTCGGGTTGACCACGGCCCCATCTGTTTATAGTTTAGAGGGTTCGGTATTTTTAGAGGTTTGTTTTGTAAAAAGGCTTACGGCCTTTTTTATTTATTTTTTCAGCATATACAGTTAATATTAGAGTTACGTTTTAAGAAGGCCGTCGTAGATTAGCGGCACAGATTCTGACTGTTAACTCGATGGTTGTGAGTTTTATTTCCACTCGAGAAAATAAAAAATATATTCAATTCTTCACTTTGGTAACAAGTCGGAGGATGTCATTGATATGTACCACACAACACGGAATTTCTTGAAACTTTGGCGGGAATCTGCTTACGCTGCGAGATCCAGTGACGCTAAAAATTGGTTAAACTAAATCGCCATAATCAATTGTGGTCAAATTCTGTACCTTCACTTCACTTTTATTTGATTTAATATAAAAGATCCTGAATAAGATTGAAAGGTACTACCATCTTCTATAATACATAAATTCTAAAAATATATTCTTAGATAAACATATACACAAAATATACATAAATTATATAGTCTTAAAATACTCACGAAAGTTTCTTAGGTATCTTCCTAGTAGGTATAGTAGTGACGAGCTGTCCCCATACCAATGTGCCGGCGCCGAAGAACAAGCACCACAACCATTGGTCTATCGTCAAGCCGGCAGTGCTAAACGCCATGCCGCCGAATTGGATTATTATTACCTAGAAACGGAAAGAAATTCCTGAGATACACGTGTACAAATTATTTTTTAAAAGTTTTTGTTACTACTACTTTATCACGAGCTTAAATTATTTTTTCTTAAATATTTTATTTTAGTGTCGATGAAATGAAAAATATTCTAAGCTTCTTGAATATGCGCCTCTTGTCCGTCTTCGAAGCGTCATAAATTCAAGTCCCAATCGAAGTCCAACATTTTTTATACGTTCTCTAAAAATATTTTCTCTATCATTATATAGTGACATTAGATTAATTCGAAAAAGTAAGTCCCGCTAGTTTTCGTGAAGCTTTTGGGCCGTTAGTTTTGAATAAAATTATTTGACTTTACTTGAGTAAAAAAAAATTGATTACCTGAGACAAAGCAGTACCGATCCAAATAGAATAGAATATAGGGTTAGTGAACAGTCCTTGGAAAACATTTCTTTGGCCATGGATCTTTCTAGCGTTTATTTCGTTAAACAGCGTCATCATTACAAATGTATTGAAAATTATTGTGAAATGCTGAGAGGGCTCCGACCCTAGCTGCTGACCTCTTCCAGAAGGGATATTTAACATTTTGTCACCTGGAAAATATTTATTTTTTGTAAACACAAACAAAATATATTTTCAATTTATTATTTTTTAATTTTTTTATTTAATTGTAAAAAAATAAACCAGCTTCACGCTGTACCGCACACAGCAGGGTAGGCAGAGGGAACCTATTGTTAAGACACTCCGTTCCCCACTTTCTGCCGAATTCTGGAGGCATTGCGTGTTGAGTGGCAGCACTCAACGCCGCGCTTTGCCTTGACACCAGAGCGAAGAAATGGAAATATAAATATAAGTAAATATTTCATCTCCTCGAGTGGGGATCGAACCCACAACCAGTCGGTTTTACAGTCACACTTTGTGCCCCTGCGCCACGACTGGCATCGATAAAAAGATAGGTAGTTGCGTAGTCACAATATTTCATGTTAATTATATTATTATACACATTTATGTACGTAAAATAGAATGTTATATATGTTTTTCTGATTCACGCTATATATCGCACACATCAGGGTAGGCAGAGGAAACTTTTAGTGTTAAGATACTTCGTTCCCCATTTTCTGTATATCACATAAATATTTTTAACTAAGTTGTGTACAAATTGGTTGTTGGCGTGCAAATGATTTTTTTTTTATCAGCTTCACGCTGTATCCCGCACACAGCAGGGTAGGCAGAGGGAACCTAGTGTTAAGACACTCCGTTCCCCACTTTCTGCTGAATTCTGAAGGCATTGTGTGTTGAGTGGCAGAACTCAACACCGCTGATTTAAAAATGTTATCTTAATTTATTATATTAATATATAATAACATTTTTTTTATTTAACTAACATTTTATTTAAAAGTTTTAAACCATTTGCACACCAGTAACCAATATCCTTTTGATTGTTTTGTGGTAAGGGTCACCTGAAGGACATCACCAGTTGAAAATGTCCTCTTCACATAAAAATTGTATTTTTTTTTGTCTCTTTTAATTATTTTATTTTGAAACTCACCAGCAAACAACAAAGTGAATATAATAAACAGTTGGTAGACACCCTGTCCCAGTATGTTCTTCATCATGGTGCGGCTGATTAGTGGTTTTGTTCGTCCGTAGGGCTTGCGTTGGAGGAGGTCGGGGGTTGGAAGCTCGGTGGCTAGCGCGAGAGAAGCGAGGGTGTCCATTATGAGATTAACCCACAACATTTGTACTGCCTGTGGTAGAAAATATAAATTTACGTAAATAAATACAAAAATAAAATTGAATACATATAATTTTTATAATAGTTTGTTTTTATACAAATATTTTTTGTGATATTGAATGAAATCATACCAGAAGATCGATATAGTTGGAACAGTCTGAATAGATTTCATTGTGCAATGAATATAAAATGCATGTTAATTAATATTATACCTGTATTTTTATATCCTTGTAATTTTGTGTATATTAGATTAGTAAAGAAAACTAACAAGACACCGTTTTATAACCATATATTTTAAATCGATCTAAATATTGTTTATGGAAGGCTTTTTTTAACTTTACGCGCTATACTTAATATGTAGAGTAAGCAGAGATAGCTTTGTGTCAAAACAATCCGTTTCCGCTACCGCTCGCATTTCAAACATTATATTGATTGGCGTAGCTCAACATCGCACTTTATCTTGCTAGGACGGAAAAATGAAAACAATTGGCATGCAATAAAAAATATTTTCATATGGACCTTAACATATAAAGCTATTAAACAAGATTTGAACCCAAAACCCACCTTCAAAGGACTGTCCTGTATAGCACAAGCACCGATAAAAGCAACGATAACGGCCACAATGTTAACAGTCAGTTGAAACTGCAAGAACTTAGCGATGGAGTCGTAGACGTTGCGCCCCCACATCACGGCCTTCACGATGGAGGAGAAGTTGTCGTCGGTCAGGATGATGTCGGAGGCTTCCTTTGCGACATCCGTGCCGGCTATGCCCTGGAATTTGTCCAATTTTGAGGTTATTTTTTGTATCGAGACATGGCGTGTTGAATTTTGGAACACGACCAAGTGCTTTGTGTTCTTACTAAAGCGAAGAATAAAAAATAAACATTCTCACTTTTAGACCATAGTTTGTATAACGAGATCTTGTCTTAAAATTAGACTATTAAGTTATTGTTTGTTTTAAATAGATTCGAGCCGATACTAACCTTGGCCCCGAGAAATACTTCAATAGAATTTAATAAAATCCAATCAAATATATTCACTTACCAATTTACATAACATTAATTCTTAAAATTATTATATATCACAGAAGAATAGACAAAAAGTGAAGTTCACTTCTAGACTGCTATACTGTTAATTGCGTAATCTAAAGCCAAACTTCGACATATTACATTGGAGAATCCGACGCCATACTTCAAAATAAACTTTAAAAACATACTAACCATGGCAAATCCAACATCAGCTTTCTTCAAGGCCGGCCCATCGTTAGTACCGTCTCCCGTCACAGCGACCACTTCACGAGTGTCGAACGCCTTGGACTCGATCATTCCTTTAACTAATGTGTATTTGTCGGTGGGGGATGAACGGGCCAATACTCTTAGTTTGGGCCATACTTTGTCGACTAGATGTTGTTGAACCTGAGGAAAGATAGAAAAAGATAAGTTTTGTTTATTTTTGGGTAAATAGAGAGAGTATCTTTTTTTTCAGACATTCCGGTATTTAACATACCAGGCTTTGTGTTGTTAGTAGAGTGCGGAAATGAAAACATGTGGCTAAACATGTACTACGTAATTGTTGACAAAAAATGGCATTCTATAGAAGAGTTTGCATTTCACAACTGTTTAGACTTTATTTTAATAATATTTTAACTTCTCTTTACTGTTAAACTTCTTGCTCTCGAGTTCATTTAGTAATAGTAGAAAATTATATAAGCATATATATAGTCCGTCTAAACTCTTATTGATAATCGGAGGTACTCGCGTAAAATTGCGCAGAATACTATGCGCGGAAAACGTTCGATCAGTGTTACCCTGTTATGTTGTTTTACCCCGCGCTTAGCAAATCATAATTAAATGATAATTAAAATATTTGATCATCTTTATGTTCTAGTAAATTATACAAAATAGTAAAATATAAAAATTTTAATTAAAAAAAAGACCAGTCCACCAAGTGTGGCTGTAAAATCGACTGGTTGTGGGTTCGATCTCCACTCGAGGAGATGAAATATTTACTTAAATTTATATTTCCATTTCTTCGCTCTAGTGTCGAGGCTAAGCGCGGCGTTGAGTTCTGCCATTCAACACGCAATGCCTCCAGAATTCGGCAGAAAGTGGAGAACGGGGTGTCTTAACACTAGATTCCCTCTGCCTACCCTGCTGTGTGCGGGATACAGCGTGAAGCTAAAAATTTTATGAGGATATCTAAGTATTGAAAAAAAATCAGCAGATCCATTCATCGCTGTCGAGAACCAAATCGAAACTAGCCTGAAAAGTATTTTTTTAAGTAATGAACAAAAGTCATTCCAAACTAAACTAAAATACACTTCTGCTTATATAACTAATGAAACATGATAATTATATATATACTATATACACCTATGTGCAACATAAATTTTCAATATGCATAATACACAGTACTATACAATATGGATAAAGAAATACCTGGCAATATTTAAACTTCTTAAAGATTATGTTAAAAAAATATATTGGGTAAATTATAAAAATCAATTTTGAGGCACAAAAAATTAAAGTCTGGTATCCCTTTGCCATATCGGGTACTTTGCATCAGTGTAACCGCTACGTCCTTACAGAAAATTCGTACCCACACATCTTTATAAGTACAATCGAGCTCATATATATATGGTTCAAATAAAAATATAATTAAATGTAAACAAAAATGCATTTTACCGTTTTGATTGCTTCCTTTTTTATAAATGTTTTAAATAAAACGGTTATAAATATTTCATTTGATTTTTATGATTGAATTGATGAAAATATCATTTATTAACTTCATTAATTTATTAAGACCTCGATTGATTGATTTTATTTTCATTTTATTACTAATTATTTTTGTAAATTAACACTGTAGCTGAAAGCCATTCCTTTTAATTTTTGCTTGTATATTTAATATTTTATTTATTTAAATAAAATAATAATTTATTTAAATATTTATTTTTCACAATTTTTTTGCATGTATTATAATTTTTATTATTTTTAAATTTTATTTTTTTATTATATTTGGATTGATGAAGACTTCGATGTGACCCCATTATAATAATTACAATTCAGTACTTTATTCAATTTTTTAAATTTACTTATCCATAACTTGATTTTGCATGTTGCTTAATTTAACACACTAATTATTATAATATTACTAGATAAATATGCTTTACTGCGCCATTTTGTATATATGACGCTATCATATGATAATATTTTCTTATTTCATAGTAATGAACTGACAGCGTTGCGCTCGACTGTACCGTAGTCTAGTGACCGCCCCGCCACACGCCGCACCGATTCCCCGCGAGCCCTCGCGGGGAATCGGTGCGGCGTGAGAGGACGTCTATGTGCAGATATCAAAATACGCGTTCTGCGCAATTCTACCGCGCGTGCTTCCCATATGCAATACCGGTTATGTCGGACTATACATGCATAATTATAAATTTATATATTATATCCCACATATAGCAAAATACGAAAAGAACCTAGACCCAAGGACATTCTATTCTCCATTTCCTTCTCAATTTCCGACACATAACATAGTGAGTGGGGAAATACAACGCCGCGCTCTCCCTGTATACCAAGGAAATAAAAACAATTCATTCCCTCGAACTGGAATTGAACCCACAACCATCGCATATACACATATACAATACGTATATTTATTTATAGAAACAAACCTCGCCATTAGCGTCCCGTATGCGCGTATTGAACTCCTTGCCCTCCAATATGAGGAAGTCGTCCGTGGGCTTCAGTATGCCGCACTTGACGGCGATGGAGCGCGCCGTGTTCACGTTGTCGCCGGTCACCATCCTCACTGTAATACCTGCCTTTTGACATTTCCGTATTGCTTCTGGTACCTGCGATAGGAAAATATAAGGTTGTCTGTCATTTACTATAAGAACTGCACTGGTTATTTGTAGCCTAATATAATCCAAATGATCCAAGAAATATCCAAGTTCTATATAGAACATTAACAGTCTTAATATTAAGCGTTAATATAGAAATTACTAACTCATTTTAATATTTATAGCTTTACAATGTGTACCACATATAGCTGAGTAGACAGAGGAAACATAGTATTAAGACACTCCGTTCCCTGTTTTCCGTTGAATTTTCGAACAGAACCCGACTGCGCTTTGTCTCGTTACCAGAGCGAGAAAATTAAATAATTCATATATCTGAATGGGAATCGACCCCACAACCGTGGCATTTACTGTCATATTACGCCACGATGGCTTGAATGAAATATAAAATGATATTTACCTCCGGCCTCACAGGGTCCTCGATGCCCACTACGCATAAGCAAGTCAAGTTGTTCACAATGTTGTCCTCGTCCTCCCAGTTCGGTTCTTGGTCTATATGCACCTGGTGATTATATTTAAAATTGAGTATATAAAATTAAGTTTCAATATCTATTTATTTATACTTTTTAAAGAAAAAAATGTTCATATTTAAAAGCAAAATAAATTATAAACATATATAATAATTAGAATATTTATTTAATCAATACTTAAGTAATAATTTCAAATTCTATTTTCCTTAGTAATTAGTTAATATTGAAGTTATATGGGTGAGAAGTACAGTGAATTAGCTTATTCCAAGGCTCCTTGAAATTAGCGAGACAATACAGTTATCTTATTGTTATATTACGCTTTACGATCAATTCATAGAAGGATAGGATAGAACTCTGTTTTTCATTCGACATAGAGACATCAAATGTGGTGGAGTAAAGGATACTAACGCCACGTTATGTCTTGCTAGAGCATTGATAACTATGTAGCCCAATACTCCAAACCTACCTGATTGATATCAGCCTTGCCAGGCACGAAGTCCCTGTAGGCCACGGATATAGTCCTTAGTCCGTCGCAGGCCATAGGTTCGATTACTTGTCGTACAAGACGGTCCTGCATGTCTCGAGTGAACTTTTCAAGGCGACCTTCGTGTCCGTATATGAATGCACATCTGGGAGAAAAAACAATATTTATTTATCCTACTAATATTACAAATGTGAAAACATAAAATGAGCTAAAACTATTGAACGGATTCAGATGAAACTTTAAAGTAACGACATTTATTCTTCTTTACAGCCAGATTGCTTCGCCGCTACGTTACGAGGTCTTCATAAAATATTTTTTATTTTATGTTATTAGATCTTAAGAGCTATAAAATATTTGATTTAAAAAGAATTGCTACTTATGTAACTCATTTACCTGTATATATAATAGAAACAAAATAATTTAAAGACCAATAAATCCATTAAACTAACTTATCTATAAAAAATATCATAAAAAACTTACTTTTTCAATACAATTTCCGAAGCGCCCTTAGTATACAATCTATAGCCACCTTTGTAAGGTATAACAGTCGACATGCTCTTTCTCACGGAATTGAACGTGTATACCTTCGTCAACGATTCCTCGGGTTGTCTTTCTCTAACCGCTTCGTAACTTTGTCCTAACGCTATAACAAATCCTAAAAGGGCACATTCGGTTTTGTTACCGACTTGCATTGGTGGGCCAGTTGGGTCTTGAGATGGCTGGAAATATAATAGTTGTTTAATTTTAGGGAACTAAGTGCTAAGGTACTCCAACCTCCATTTATTTTCCCCCTTTTATTTATTTTCTCTCTGTTATAGATAACATAATTAAATAAAATAAATAAAAAAACTATAACTTAATGTTTTATAAATACTTTTTATCAGTAACCTACAATGTTACTATTAATTAGGTCAAATTATATAAAAAAAGAATGTATTAAATAATATCAATTTCAATGTTTTTTATTCTCATTAAAAATAAAAAAAATATTTAAGTAAGAATTTAAATTCGAAATATTTTCTAGATGTAGAGAAAAAAAAGCAACCCACCATAATCCTAGAAGTAAAAGCGCTATTAACAGAAATTCCTTCGATCATAGTTTCAGCCACATCCTGGGGTATATCCCTATAGTTTGGTGTAACTTTACACAATTTCTCGCATATATAAGATTGTACAACCGTCATCCTGTTCGTCGTTAGTGTTCCCGTTTTATCTGAGCAAATGGCGGTCGCATTACCCATTGTCTCGCAAGCGTCTAAATGTCGCACCAAATTGTTGTCTTTCATCATTTTCTGTTGATTAGTATTTTAAAATGTTAATAATATATTATACAGTACATCTTAAATGTATATACATGATAATAAATTTTATTTAGTTCAATAGTAATTCAAAGAAATTGATTAAATTATTATAACATCTTACAATACTTTATATTATTTCACATATTAAACATCTATACAAACATACAGATTAAATAATATACCAAAACAAAATTTAGTATCAAATCCAACATTAGAACCAATATTCCAAATTTTAAAATTAAAAGAACCAAAAGAACCAATATTTAAAATTACAAAATTAATAAAAGAACCAATATTTAAAATTACAAAATTCTTATAAATTTGAACACATTACCTTAACAGAGTAAGCCAGGGATAAAGTTACAGCTAACGGTAGACCCTCAGGCACGGCCACCACCAGCACCGTGACACCGATAATAAGATGTTTCACCAGGTTATTGATATAAGTGGCCTTCCACACTTTCTCCTCTATAACGAACGTGTGCACACAGAATTGGATAACTAGGATGATCACCGTAAGAACCGCTATCGTGGAGCCCGCGTAACCGATCTGTCGAATAATTTATATTGAGAAATATATAAAAATGTACTAAATATGTATTTTTTTTTTATTTTACGTTATTTTCCGCATATAGCAGGATATGTAGAGGGAGCCTAGTGTTTGTTTGAAGTAATTTTACACCATGGAGTTATTTTTTTTTGAAATATATATTAAATTAAATATATGAAACGAGAATATCATATAAAAACTGTAATGTAAAACTATAAATCAATAAGGAATTACTACTAAAATAACACATAATAAATATATTGCAAGGCAAAAAAAAACGTAACATAACCCACCTGAATAGCCAATTTGGTGAGTTTCGCCTGTAAAACTGATTTCTCCTTCTTATGTCCACTCTCCGCGGCGGGTTTCTCTGTCGCCGGCACGTGGTTGTCGTCGACGCGCGCGTGGTTACTGTTGCCGGCTGGTTCGTCGTCACCTAGCGTTGTTGCCTTTTGTTAATCATTTTGACCAAACATTGCTAC
>JAATLQ010031564.1:14240-28703 GCA_013421005.1 Heliconius erato x Heliconius himera
AACACATAATAAATATATTGCAAGGCAAAAAAAAACGTAACATAACCCACCTGAATAGCCAATTTGGTGAGTTTCGCCTGTAAAACTGATTTCTCCTTCTTATGTCCACTCTCCGCGGCGGGTTTCTCTGTCGCCGGCACGTGGTTGTCGTCGACGCGCGCGTGGTTACTGTTGCCGGCTGGTTCGTCGTCACCTAGCGTTGTTGCCTTTTGTTAATCATTTTGACCAAACATTGCTACCGTTTGGTATTTTTTAAATATATTTAATATAATTTAGAAGCAAAAATATATATGATTGTGTATTTTTTTTATTTTACGCCTATATAATAAGCGATAGTGAGGCGAAGCGATAACATGTTAAGCCAATTTAGTTGGTCAGTTTAACCTTGTTAGTGACACTATTATAACGCTGTTAGATTATTATTAACAACAAGTTGCACACTGTATACCAAACAATAACAAAAAGTAAGACTTTCATACAATGTTATCATATTAGAAATAAAATAAAACGTGCTTAAAAAATAAATCAAGCATCGCTAGGAGTGTCATTTAAGAAATGAGTAAAAGGGACCAAGCAAAAATACTTGGTAATAGAAATGGACTTATATTTAAGATGCAGTGACATGTTTTTATATGAATAGTTACAATAAAGTTGAATTTTGTGCAAATTTAATGAAAGTAATCAAAAGTTATATAAATTATTTAGTATCTTTAATCATGTACAGCAAAATATATACTTATTTAGAAGAGAATAATAAAATCGAGGATAGTATAATGATAAAATAATATTTATTTTTTAACATCTTTAAAATGTTATTCCACATTTAGGAAAGAAAAATACTTATTTAGAAAACGTATAAAAATTTGAACGTAGCGGGACTCTAGGAGGAGTAGGTTCGAGTCTCGCTACGTTCAATTTTTTATACTTTTTCTAAATAAGTATAAATAATATTAAATTTTTCATAATTAATTGAATCATTACTGTCATCGACTGTACTGGGGCTAGAGAAGCGGGGCTTAGCATAGGATGTTACTTACCTGTAAGGCTCTTGCGCTGTCCCTTCTTCTGCTTTTTAGCTTCTACAGATGAATTCCCATCGGAATATATCCAATAGTTATGGGTCATACACATTTATGACAACGGATATCATTTAACATCATGCAGTCAACACGACAGATACACGATGCAGTTTAAATGTGTATGTTGTTTTTTTTTATGTAAATTTCATCGACGATGGAGGGTGTGCGGCGGGCCGGGGTCAGGGGTGGAGAAAAAAAAATTGGATGTCATTGAACGGGTTACTATATGTAGTAGTGGCGCTAAGACTAATTACACGCCCAAGCATTTGATTTATACTTTTCCCGGCCTCAAATGGATAGGCATTGGCGTCTAATATTGCGTTTACGATATGCTATCAGGATTTTTATATTTATATTTGGACTGAAACGAGATTATTTCATGTGATACACTGTTTGAGAGGTGATGGGGACACTACGGGTGTATAAATCGAGGGGTATAATGTACCATGCTTCGACATCAGGCTATTAGTCAAACACAACACGAACAACGTCCACAAGACAGTACAATGGGTGACCTTGTACTATTTATAATCGTTGAAAAATCGATTCGAAATAAAAAAAATAAAATAATCTCATGACAGTGACAAAACTGGTGAAAGTACATATATATGCTTTCCCTATAAATAACGAACTAAATTAATGTCATATAATAGTGGCTAAGTGGTTAGTTGAACACAAGACAGTAAAATACATAAATAACATGTAATAGTACTATGTGGCCCTTGAACCAGTAAAAAAAAACAAAAACATTAAATTATTTCACCAGTTTCGCTAAAATCCCATAGGGGAGCGGGAGTGCGGCATCTATGCAACTACACTCGCCATGATGGTGTTTGACAAATGCTTTTTAAATATAACACTAGATTTAAAGCTTCAATTTAAAAATAATATTAATTATAAGGCTTATAATATTCGAATTTTTGTAATAAAGTATATTATATATTAGTATATGTATCTTCCCACTTTCTCACCATAAAAAAAATGGCAACATTACATTTATACATTTAAAATAAAAATTTGCAGTATTTATTGAAAAATCATCATCAATCAAGGTTTTAGTTTCGTTTGTCAACCACCATCAGATCGCCCTAGTCAAGCATACCAGTACAATGCTCATTTAGGGCTGGCCAATCTGAAATCAACTCTGAAACCAACACCTGCAAGGTCCACTTTCCAACACAATAGCGCCCCAAAGCTAGGCAAAGCTAGACACGCCTAAATGAGCAGTGTACCTCTAACTATTTTTACTCTAAATTATTTATACTATTATAGATACGTAAATAGTGAAAAAGAATATTTTATTAAAACATTTCTTATTCACTTAACGTATCAAAATCTAAATACAGATTAAATAATTCAAATGGAAAGTCCTATAAATCTCTATATATAATAAAAACGTAACTGATCTCTGTTTGTACATCAAAGATATATCAGAAAAACTTTTGCTTGAACCTGAATCCAAAACAATACACGTGCAGGTGCACGCTAATCTTAGAAACGGCTTCACCTATTTAAATGCTAATTTCCCTATTATATTTTAGTATGCTTGCCTTAGTTTATAAATAAAAAAGTTATAGTTATATTATATATATTTTTTAGATTATATTTTATTATTAAAGACTTTCCATTGGAATAAAAAAACCGTTTACCAAAAGATTCGTCAAGAGCGTCTCGTAAAACAAAAACTGACCTTTTTTCATTTGCTTGATCTGCTTCTCTTGGTTGTCGACCGCCGCGCCGAGGAGAGTGAATATAATACCAGCTTGAGAGTTTACACCGACCGCTGTCACGAGCATTTTACCGGACCCTATTTAATTTTTATATTATATTATAAAATTATTTAAATTGTTAACTTTTTTTTTTTAGATCAAAATGAAGAATATTTTTCTGTAAATACGATGTTTCATTTTAAAAAAAATGACATGAACATGGACATTTAATAAAATGAATGTTTTAGGTTGAATTGCTGCAAAAAATGATGTCTAGCTTAATAATACATTTATATTAATTAATAACAGTTTTTTGTCCTCTAACAATTTAAGAGGTAATAAGTAAGAGATCGAACCAAAACTCAAAATATGCATCATAAATTTACAAGTATTTATGTAAAATAATACAATTTTTATAGAACGACGACGATAAAAGATAAAAGCAAAACATTTATTCCAACATACCCTCCATAACGTGAGTACCGGATAGCACCATGGGATCAAAAGATTCTCCCTTCTTAACATGGTCCGATTCACCCGTCAGCGACGACTCGTCGATCTGGAAACATTAACGTTTGTAAAAATACTTAAATACATATTATAATTTTGTATGCATACTCTTATAGCTACCATAGTTTTTATAAAAATAACGAATTACTTTTTCAATAGAAATATAGATTAAATTCTCGGCTTTATTAATTTTAGCTAGTCAATTGAAAAATGGCTATCCTCCTTTGGATTACTTCATAAAATAGACGTGTGGATAATTAAGTACTACATTCATTTTATGAGGCCAGTCGTGGCGTAGCGGCACGAGGTGTCTGTAAAACCGACTGGTTGTGGGTTCGATCCCCACTCGAGATGAAATATTTACTTAAATTGATATTTCCATTTCTTCGCTCTGGTGTCAAGGTTAAGCGCGGCGTTAAGTTCTCCCACTCAACACGCAATGCATCCAGAAATCGGCAGAAAGTGGGGAATGGAGTGTCTTAACACTAGGTTCCCTCTGCCTACCCTGCTGTGTTCGGGATACAGCGTGAAGCTGATTTTTTTTTTCATTTTATAATATAAATTTAGCTTAATTATTGTTTGCTTATTTTAGGTGTACAGAAAGTATTATTATTCGAAATTAAACTCAATTCAAGATCTCTTAGTAACTATAGTTATTTACTAATGAAATTGTTACATAATTTAGTTTCACAATTGGTTAATCGCCACAACTTCCTGTATTGCGTTTTTCGTCTAAACTTATATAATATAATACGAGTTTGTTTTAAAATCATTACAATATCTTTTTGTACTAAAATTGAAATAAGCTCTTAATGACTAAGAAATCGATAAACAAAATTGATTATAATCTACAAGTGCTTGCGTCAAACGTGAACTAAAATAGGATTTATATGATTTTATTTATATAGATAAAATAATAATATGTAATATGTATATATATTATATTCATGGAGCATCGTAGCGCAGTGGAGGATTTAATTATTTTCATTTTCCTGCTCTGGCCACAAAACGGCGTGGCGGCGTTAAGTTCCATCACTAAACATACAATGTCTTGTAATCGAGAGAAAGGAGGACTGTTGACAATAAAAGGTTTTCTCTAGCGGTATGCAGGGTAGAGCGCGAAACTAAAACATATATAGGTATATATGAAGAAATATATAATTACATTACTAACAATTATATTAAGATAAAAATACCGCATTCCCTTGGCCGTTATCAAATCACTGTATTGCTATCTCTTTATCTGGACTTGAAATTGACGCAATTCGTAATAAGGTGAGAGATAAATAAGTAAACATGTTTGCACGTTTGTTTTATTATTACATAATAGAATGTGTGTTGCAAAGGTACTTTTGAAGGTTAATCA
The DNA here is from genome assembly GCA_013421005.1 of Heliconius erato x Heliconius himera. Classification (NCBI taxonomy): domain Eukaryota; kingdom Metazoa; phylum Arthropoda; class Insecta; order Lepidoptera; family Nymphalidae; genus Heliconius; species Heliconius erato x Heliconius himera. Next base: position 18,905 of record JAATLQ010031564.1, read on the forward strand.
AGTTAATTGTATCTATAAGAAATAAAAAATTCTTGAGTAGTTTTCATGAATTACAATTTTTAATTAAAACGATTGTCATTATTAGTAGCTTCATCCTTTTCCCAGCAGGGTAAGCAGAGGGAACCTAGCGAAAGGAGACTAGTGGCAAGGTGTCCAGTTCAGACATTGCGTGTTGAATGGCAGAACTCCACCTAGCGGGGATCGAACCAATAATCTTCGCGTTTACAGTTAACCTCTTCTCAGAAACTCTTTAAAATTACTTGTATTATAAATTCGATAGTAACTCTGTTTGTCTGTTAGAGTCTACTAATATATTAACATATCTTTCTATTTGATATGCAATTTTAGGTCAGACATGTTAATTACAACCGTCGTTAACCTGAAAATTTGGTTTTTGCAGGAATTTCGTTGCTTTTTAGAAAAAGTCGCACATAATGGGCTTCCTGAAGGCTTACATAGCGTGCGCTGACCCAACGCTATGAGGTACATACAAACAATGTTCTACAAAATATTGTCCTGTAAAAATCTATAAAGAAGTTCGCTATGGTATATTGGTATATTTACCTCTGAAGGTTGAGCCACAGTAACCATTTTAATATATTTAATTTAAATTTATCGGGTTATTTTTAAAGTATTTTCTATAATTTATTATTAATCCTTATCAAAATAAATATAATAGTCACCTTTAGCATTTCATCTAGATTAAGATTGAGAGAAATACTTTATAAAGTTTTATAAATATTTTTTCAAATATAAAGAATTTTATTTTCCTTATTTATGTCTTCTTATTACTGGCTTAAGCGGTCGAAGCCGCGTCTGGATCGCTAGCATTTTTAATAAACTTATAAATGTAATTTTCCTAATTTCCAATTAAACAAAACAAAAGTTTCGTATAACGATAGCTCAATATTCGATTATCAGTTATTACATCGATACTAACGTAATCTACGCGTTGCCGTACTGATAGGCGCCGTATTGGAATTATTAAATGCCACTGGAATATAGTGCAGTATTTTTAAATGAAACCCGATTTTAGATGAAGTTTTGTTTAAATGTTTTTGTCTTCATTTATGCCAAAAATGAAAACTTTAAAAGCATTGTATGATTGAATATATCTATAAATCTTCCAACGTTATTTCGCCTTTTATTTCATCCCTTTCGATTTGTTTAGATATTTCAACATTAGTTCAGATCCAACGATCATACAATAATTTAATAATATTAATTTGAACCTTTTACCTTAAGGTCGTTACTCTGCAACAGTAAACCATCAGCGGGCAGCAGGTCCCCATACTTGATCTGGCATATGTCACCCACGACTATCTCGCTTATCGGCACTTGACTCACTTCGCCGCTTCGTATCACTGCGAACTTGTGTTCACCTTCTATCCTCGATTGGAGCCCTCTGAAATTTTGATTTAATAGAAATAAGCAGAGAAAATTAACAATAATAAGTATTAAAATTAATAATTATCAAATTGTTTATTTTTATGCTTTTCTAGTTTTACTACTAGATGTAGGAGAAGTTTAGCATATTTACTTACGACGCAAACGTAATTTACTACTACCACTAATTTGAGGACAATCTCTGGTATTTATAAATTATTTTATATATATAAATAATAAGTATTTTCTCGCAAAGCTCGCCGTTAAGTTTCTCCACTTAACACGCAATGCCTCGAGAATTTGACGGAAAGTGGGGAACAGAAGTGTCTTAATGTGAACAGCGTGTTTTAACACTAGGTTTCCGGGTTCCCTCTGCCTGCCCTGCTATGTGATAAAGCGGAGAACAGCGTGAAGCTTAAAAAAATAATCTCAACTCTACTCAAAAAAAAAAAACAGATTCACGCTTTGTCTTGCATAACAGGAGACAGAGAGACCCAGACAAGACCTACTTCTTGAGCAGTGATATTTTTTTTTCCAAAGTGGGGAAATAAAAAAAGAATCCCTGAGTCACAATCAAACTATCACGTATACATTTAGATGCTGTCTCGCTACACGACGAAGGTCTTTCTTTCTTTCCTTCTTTTTTAGAAGATTCGCTTCTTTCGTGCGGGAAGCACGATGTGAATGACTCATAAAAATACTAAGGAATCCGAGGGTGCTTACCTAAATTGCCTCTCTTTCGTGTAATCATTGAACGCTGTGACTATGACGACAACTATGACAGATATTAAGATAGCCAGACCCTCGATCCATTGATAGTGACCTTCCTCTTCGTCCAAATGCGCTGAAATATAATAAGTTCATGTGAGACATTATACTGTGATTGGTTTCCAGATCAGAAAACTAATTTCTAATTTAGTAATTTTTTATGAATATTTTATGTAATAAAGTTTAATATTTTTAATTTAATCTTTTTAATGAGATATTTGAAATAATTATTAATTGGATTGATTTAAAATGGAATCCTCAATACAAAGTTAACGCTTTTAAAGCTATCGTGTATTTAATACATATTAGCGCATTAGTCCAGATCATTGATTCCGGATTATAGGGTGGCAATCTGTTCAACCAAATGATCAACTGTTTGCAGTAATAGGTAATGGCAATATCAATCCGTGTGATCACTTAAAAGTAATATTGATGTTCTTAGTCACAAATTTTCCTTAAAAATAAAAAAAAAAATATTTTAAAATATTTAAAATTTAGTTAATTTATTTATAATTTTGCTTTAAAAATTAATTTTTATTTACTATTCATGCCAATAATGAAGAAAGAAGTCGATAGGAAAGGTTTGCGTGTAGTTTAAAATAGTAAATCGGTTGCGTTGTTCTAGCAGCAATTTATTCGTGTAACCTAAATATATATTAATATCATATTATTTAAACGTGAACAATGACCATAAGTCACTGTAATCTTGTAACAAAACCTTGAGATATAAAATGAAAAGGGTTTTTTTACAAACAGGAACCACGTTTAATACGCACGTAATCACTAAAAGTACAGATTGTCACGTACAAACTAACAAACGTTTACAAAACACGACCGTAGCTTGTGGCATAAGCGGATAGGAATTAGTCGGAGTGGACAGAGCCGGGGTGCAGATACTACTAACACGTGATCTACTTTTGGAAGCAACTAAAAAACATGCCCCATTTAAAACCATGGTATCTCGAATTAAATTAGATATTTACTAATATTGAAAAGACTACAAATAAATTTTAATTGTAAACAAATTCGAGATCAATGACCATGGTAAGAAATTGAAGGAACGATAGAGGATTGATAGAAATGACGGAGTCGCTACAACTGAACACAGAACTGTTGCAGTCACGGAACACGCTTCTGTCCGATTGGTTAATGCGACACACTAGGGAACGAGCAAGGTGTAGGATGTACAAAAACCATTATTTACATTACATGGTCTTACCAGGGTCGTCTAATGATTCCACATTGTTATTGAAAAGAGAAAATACACTCATTAATTATAAATATTTACAATATTTCTACCTTTACTCTCTATCTCTGCTAAACCAAAAACCATGTTCAATTGAACTGAATATTGGTAACTGTATTAAATGATAATAACTTAAGTAATACTCGGTTTCATTTGTTTGTACCAACAGTTGAAATTTTTCATGTAATTATTTTTAAACTAAGGTTAGGCAGGTAAAGAAAACATACAAATGCAAATTTTGTATGATATTCAAAAAGCTCTATTGAAACTGAGGACAGAGATAGTAACTCGGGAAAGTTTGATAAGTTTTCTAACTGTGCATTGTTAATATCAAATAATGAAAACTCGACATATTTCAAAGTTACGGTAGTTTAAGTCAAATCAAATTTCAATTATAAGAGATTTGTCGAAATATTTTACCATAAAGCAAAATATTTATTAAAATAACAAGATAAAATATTAAACGCATATCTTTTACAATAAATAAAATTGTGAAAGAGAAATTGGATGTCTGCCCTTGGTAGCATTTATGATACACAGACATTTACGTTTAAATAAATTTGTTTTCTCGGCAACATTATTATTATTCAGTAATCATTGTAGAAGTACATATCTTATTTTTTGTCTTATTTTTTCATGTTACTATTTGTAATATTGTGGTTAACACTGACAACATTGAAAAATGTGAATATAGAATGTAACAAAACTTACCAATATCGGATTCGTCTTCGGACGGTTTGTAAAAACTCAACCCTAGCGACACCACGGCAGCTACTTCCAATATAATAAGTGTAACGTCCTGCAACGCCTCCCATACTAAAGTTAGGAAGGTTTTGGGAGGTTTCGGCGGTATAAGGTTCGAACCGAACACCTCGCGCCTGTGCTGCAGGTCCGCTTTCGAACCGCTAAGACCTGTAGACAAAATGAAAGACTAATTAATTATTATACGAAAACGAAATTACACAGCTGTTGCTATTGTGCAACATGTATCTTTTGTTATACATTTTTGTTACATATATTTTTTCGAATACGCTTATATAAACAGGAAAATATAAATAAAATATTTTAGATATCAAGTAGCTGAAGGTATCAGTAACACGTCCAATAACTTTTCAAACTGTACGTTCTTCCGTTTGAAAATTGGTTATTATTAGCAAGTAGTTTGTTTTCTTTAACGTTTCAAAATAATGTTTATTTAGATTATACTACTTATGAACTAACAATATATTGTAAATTTTTTAATACCTCCTTATTGATTCTATCAATTAATATGTATTAGGGAAAGCAATCTTACTATAAACAAACTATATATTGTATATCAGTAGCAGACGTTGAAAAGAATTCTCATAAATAATTCAGTCTCTGGTGACGGAAATAGATAAAATCACACATCACAGCGAGAGAAAATTCGTCGGGGTGGTAAAACAATATTTTTGGCGTAGTACCAAAATAGCCACAATGCGGCATATAAATAGGTTACATGACATGAAAAATTTAAATATTCCCAAAACTATGCCAGTTGGTCGCATGTCCACTGCCGTAAGTAAGATTATAATGTCTGGTACATCTATAGAGCAAATATAGCAAAAAAAATCGTCTTTGTTTAATTAAAGGCCAGTTGTGATATCAAATGAAAAATAAAGGCCAAATGTTAACTACCAAATAGTATATGATAGCCTTGTGGCAATTGTGGAGGAATAGTGAGGTAATCGTTGAAAATTGAAGGGCGCTAGTCCTTGAACGTCGCCGCCTTGTCAACCTTGCAGTTAGGGCACGAGGCGGGGAACTTTTATAAGAAATGGAAATGTTATTTCCGCCCTTCTTCCTTATATTCGTTATAACATAAAAATATTTTAAATCGAAATTAAATAAACTTCATCATTGCTATTACAATAAATTTTGCGCAGACTACTGGAATTAAAGCTAAAGTTAATGTTTTTGATTGAAATCGATATAGGTAATATAAATATATCAATCATTACAGCCGATGTCTTAGTCAGCCAGTGTCTTATATATCTGGGATAAAATTTAAACAAAACATCAACTTCATTTATATATACTTTTTTATATTTATTCATTTTATTACTGATCTGATTGCTATTATTTTAAAAAATATATCTAGAATGAACATAGATGTGTTCGCAGCAATATTTACATTTTAATAATTTATATAAGTAAACGAGCAAAAGAGCAAACATTTGTCTCAAAATAGCAACTGAACGAAACACCATTAATTCAATTGGCGGTTGGTTAATTCCTACTAATTGTTATGATGACAATGTGACAACCGAATTCATATTTAGAATATGCTTTAATATTCATAATTACATTACAATTTCAATGTATTATTTTAGTGCAATTTTGAAACAAATACAATACAATTGATAAAAGGCACATACCGAAACGAAATATACGGACGTGTGATTTGAAAACGTGTCGATAACGTGTACTAATATATTCATTGGTACTTTAAAGTTAAGCTGTTCCAAGTTAAAAGAAGTTATATTACAAGGTTAAAATGTTAATAAATGTGTAATTTGTATATTTAAATATTTTGAAAAGTTGATAAAGTTATCAAAATTATTTAAAACGCTCTAATAATCACTTAGGAATATAGAACATCCTAAGTAACTAAAATACACAATTTTGTGTATTTTAAGTCGTGTATTTTTCAGAGTCGCTAACCAAAAGTGATTCAGAGATAACTAACTATACACTGTCAAAACTATTTTAACCTAATTCACCTATAAAAGTAAATGAGGAATTTCGTGGACGGGACATGAACAATTATGTGAGTGACGTCAACGGATGGTGATAACTAACCCTCAATTTAATTTGCGTCAACAGTTAACTAATTTGTTATTGGCTATGAGGACAAATTAAATAATAGAGGCTTCATTATAGGTAGGTTAGGTCTTAGGTTGGGTTATAAAAATAAATAATATATAAAATACAAAAAGAAATATGTGAGTATCAAATTATAAATTCGTTCAGTAGTTTTATATTTAAACATAAGTATATTCACGATGAATGTTATAGCATATTTAATTTTCAATAGATATAACTAATTATTTTACTTATTTATGTATGTATTTACATCACAGTAGCCATTTTAATATTAAAAAATAAAAAACTTATTTAAAACTCAAAATTCAGTATGTACTTATAAGCTAGGTTTATGTAATATCTTTTAAATAAAATAACACTAAAATAACCTAATCAAACGTAATTTCTATACAGTAGTAATCTAATTAGGACATAAAAATATTAATTGATTGAAAAAAAAATGAGTACAGATTATTGATTAATCAGTATTGATTTGATAATACTTCTATTATATTGTAACCTAGTTTCTCTTTGATTTATGGTAAGCCGACAGTTGACGCTGTAGTGTTTACCTCAACGTAAGTAATTTATATTAATTCCAACCAAAGCAAAACATTATTAGTAATGGGTTTCTGTTTAAGAGATTTCGTATTTGATATTTGAAGTGGGGCCCACTTTCATATACAGAGAAGTAAATTTGTGAAAGTGTTACTCGCGCTACTTGTTTTTAATTTCATATATAATAATAAGTTACATATTATTTGCGTTTTTTTAGAGTATCAGTTTTAGGTAAGGTGAGTGTTTATGACGTAACTTTTATTATCACAAGCACAATCAGTCTTCGCACTTAAAAGTTATCACGATAGCAGAATAATACTGTATTTATAAATTGTAATTATTTCACTTTCTGTAATTACGATAAATTAACTACAAGGTGTTTCTACTGCAAGACACAACATGGGTTACTAAAAGGAAAAAATCTCTTAAGTAGCAACAAAATTAAAACAATGGATGGCAATGAGGCCATAAAACGGCAGGATATTCGTGCTATGTCTAAACTTTCCAAGAAGTACTTACAACTATGACGCAAGATAATGTACGTAATGGTCCTACTGGGCATTGAACCCACTACCATTATAAGTTTATTACTATCTGACAAAGTAGCTTACTTTTCTCTGAAGTCACGTATGTAGATGTAGTTACTAGCGTCAAATTGTTTGCAATTTGTAACGACTACTAAAATTTAAAACATTTAAAGTTTCCATCAAAAATTCTCAAAATCTTACATTTAAAACATTTTCTTTTACTCACTATGACTTAAAGTAACAGGCGTATTTATAGAACATAAGCCCCGTTAAGCTATATCTAAGACCTTTTAAATATTGAAAAAATACTAATGTCAGAGAGAACCTGGGAACCTAATGTTAAGACACTGTTCTCATTTAGCCACTTCGGTTGCCCACCTTCCACCGAATTCTGGAGACATTTTGTGTTATGTGGAACTCAAATAAGAATTTGTTAATAAAATATTCAGGAGTAAAAAGGTTACGTTTTTAAATTTAGGTTTAAATAAATTAGAGCGATAGTTTATCTCATTGTGTAATTAAAAAATTATAATATAATAGAAACATTAAATTTCCAACAAAGTATTTATACGCTACATCTACAATGCAAAAATTCTTTTCAGCAACATTACTCAGCGTCCAAAGTTGGAATGCAGCAGTGAATTGTTAGAAAGCAGAATAAGTTATTTTTAAAGTACGCGCGGAAGAATAGATAAGAGAAATGAACATTTATAACATTTATTCTACGATCTTTTAATTCTTCAAAAGTTTTCAAGTAACATGCGGAAATGGATAGAATGCTGGAACTGAAATGAACAAAGTGATTATTCTTGATTTCTTATAATTTTATTATAGTTAAATTTTCACCTTGACGGCAATGCATAATAATAGTGTATTATAAAAACTATAACTGAGCACAGTCTCATTTGCTATCCAAAAAGACATATTCCCAGTGGCGATGTGAAGTGCTAAAAGCAATTAACGGTGGCAGCAAATCTATTGTTTTTGTTTTTTCCCAACTCATAAATTGTTCATTCGCTGGTAAAGCTCCAGGGCATATAGTCGATTACAAAATTTCTACTGACATACAAAATACTGATGAGTACCTACTATATAATATATCTATATATTAAAAATCGAACGTAAATTGACAAATTAATATCACAGTCAACATAGATTTTCATACAGATAATTAAAGATGAACTCTTTTCACAGGTAGCTTAAGTTCAAACTTCTTTTGACGAGATACATGATTGAGGAAGCTTACGCCGAGAACTAAATATATCTTTTACATGAGAAATATGGATGCGTACTAAAATATGAATTTGAAGACGAAACGTGATTCATAACTGGATAGAAGTGAATTTTAGGTCATAATAAAATTGAGAAGAATATGTGTTGACAGCCACAAAAGCAAGTATTAACCATTAGATATTAAAGTAAACCAAAAGTTTTAGGTAATATTTTTAGGTAATTTCACAAAAACTGGAAATAAAAAAAAATATTGAATTTGAGAATGGCATGTTTATGCAACATTGCAGATAATAATTTAAGAAAATCCAATGCTCACTGTACGGTTATGATCTCTGAAGTCCGAGTCAGGTAAATCCTCTTACGTTCACGTCGCATCGTGTAAGTGAAACAAAATCCTCCACTAATGCTTTCCTATTTCCATCAGGTGTATGAGATAGGTTACGAAACTAAATTGCTTTTCGAATGCCCCATGTGCCTTAATGAAAGACCGTTCGTTGGTTAAATAAAACAAATGTACTGCTTCAATATGCGGTCTCGTTTCTGGGATGAAGGGTTTTAGGCCAACGTGGATGGAATCATATCTCAGTAACACTGTCGGTAAATTAAATGTTCTATTTTCATGTCAATAGTTTAGATAAATTAAAATGTATTTTTTAAAGGAGTAATATAACTCTTTAACGGGTTATAGGTGTATGAAACAAAGTTTATAATTTTTTTAAACTAAGAAACTAACATAATATAGATAAAAATAAAAAAGTATAATAATATATTTTGATTAAAATATATATATTCAGAGCAAAAACTTCCTAAAGTTACAAGTGAAATGAATAACATAAATATTAATCTAATAATACTTCAACAAATTCGGCAGACGATCTAAAAATGTTTGCCGGACTGACGTCACAGACGAAAGAACTTATATTTTATAATTATTATTATTGTATGAGATGTCAACATAGCGTCGAAGGAAGGTATGTCTGGAAGTAATCTAACGTCACATTGACGTCTGCAAAACGTCGGAACCGCAAAGACGTCACGTTAGGAGATAAAAGGTAAATTTATGTAGCTCGGTAACTCTTGAAAGGGCTGTGATCTCAAATAGCATTAGGAATTTTATACGACACGTGTACTTTATTTTTATACTATAGAAAAACCTTCGGTCACAATATAGAACGTTATAACTCGAATATGAGGAGCAAAAATTAATTTTAATATACTACTATTTTTAATACATTTTCAAAATATTTTTTGAATA
>JAATLQ010031564.1:28720-40236 GCA_013421005.1 Heliconius erato x Heliconius himera
GGGAGCTTGCAGTGAATGATAAATAGCCACAATCTTTTACCAATACGTATACAGCATAGGTACAGTCTGTAAGAAAATCGTGTTGTACAAAACATTAATCGAGATAGACTAGTGAAGGCGTGCCAATTTTATATCAACCAAGGTGTTAGATCTTCCTCGTTTCCTTCTGCTTTTAATCAAAGCGTTTATACAACTGTAAGCCAATGATCTGTCAAAGGTCTTGCTCACTGGTTTTATTCGCACTGGCAAAAACGCCTGCCAAAGGGCTAAAAGTAATAACATAGTATATACTTATATGACGGAGTATACGAAATTTGGCAACGTAATGCCGAGTCTCCGAGCAAGGGTGTTGAAACGCATATATTAAATATGTATATTACTTTACTATATGATATTAAATTATGTCACAAGCCAAGACGTAGGATTGACGAATATACGTGGCATATAAATAGATTTGTTGTAACAATGTGATAGATGCTAACAATAAACGAAATCGTGATGGGCCTCACGTGAGAGATGCATGTAAAGTACAAGATAAGATTGCCAAATTTCCCTAAATAGTTTTTGTACTGTACTTAGTAAGCCTCTAGAGTAGAGTACCGAGCCTATATGGATACAAATTTATGTATCGAAACAAAAGTAACAGTAATTGATTATCTTTTTAATAGAAAGAAAAAAATAAGAAAAAGTATTTAATAATTTTAATTTTATAAAATCTATATATATAAAAGAACTTGTGCTGACTGACTGAGGTAAGACGCACGCAGAGCCGTAACCGCTGATGGTAGAAACGTGAAATTTGGAAAGATGGTTATTTTCATATTCTGGAGATCCACTAAGGAGGGAATTTGAAAAATTTTAACCCTAAAGGGATGAAATAGAGGTTGAAAGTTTGTATGGAAAAAATATTTAATCTGTACCGATTTTTACAAAATTTGAAATTCAGACTCTTAAAAATATTTCTTTGAACACGTGTTTCATGGTTTTTAAGAATTCACCCCCTAAGAGTTCAAATAAGGGATCGAAAGTTTATATAGAAAAATCTTTAAATTGCCACCGATTTTTATAAAAAATTAAATTCAGACTGTTAAAAATATTTTTTAGAATTTACTCCTAATAAGCGGGCGAAGCCGCGCGCGCCCTCTAGTACTATATATAACTTCATAAAATATACTGTTTTTTATTAATTATAAACACAAAACACAGCAAAATGGTACTTTTGGATAATATTTATTTAAATGTTCTTCTTCAGACGAATTATAAAAGGTGCTTGAGGAAATAAATGTCATGAGACCTTAAGTGATAACATGATATAAATGCTGTATTTTCTATAGAACAATAATACATAATTATTTAAATGTACACATGTATTTTTCGATAACGTTAAAAATTGTTATATTTCTTAGGCATAATTTTTATTATTTGTTATACGGGAAAGTATTTCTTATCTATTAACTTATTGTCATCAAAAATATTGTAAAGAAAAATTGATTTTCGAAAGCAATTTAAAGTTTTCCGGCAGTGACCTCGTGATAGCTTTCGATATCATGAACCGCCTGTTTCGGACGCTCCCGACCTATTTCAGTCCGCCGCTAGCGGAGCTACATTTTAAAACAATGAAGTGAGTGCGCAAGAACAGGAAAGGTATATTTCCAGGTTGTAAGACAGAGTGGGACGGAAGCTTGGACGGGCGTCACGCAGGGAGATCACATAGTACCCGCTGAGTTCTATTTCTGCCCGTCGCAAAACATGTCTCGGAATTCGTTTCTATGTGTCTGGGAACATTAGAAATCATGTGACTAATGACTCGAAACTAAGAAAAAAAATCATGTAGGTTAAGAAATACTATGGCATAAATATTATGTAAGCAGTATGTGAACATGTATATTTATACTATGTAAATCAATTTAATTTAATTATTCATGATTACGAATATGTGCAATACACCTACAAACAACTTGACTATAAAAGCAGTGACATTATATTCGTTTTTATATTCGCAACATGACGCATCTTAATGAATTCCTTATATTACCTTGGCTGACATCATGGTGTTACGTAAGTTATGCTAAAACAATTGCCGACTGCCAAAATTTGTAAATAAATCAATCAGTTTGTCATCGGTGTGTACGTTACTTATAATGTTGTACATCATCAAAATATTAATATAATCAGAAATGATATTTTGATAATTGACCTATTTTAGGTGCTACACCAGTCATTGGAATTTAAAGCAAAACTAATAGGATAACCACGGTTAATAAATTATTAAACACTGATAATATATACTGAGTTTAATGTAGCTTCAAATATTCCTCCACGTATAAACAGAGTTAAAAATAACCAATTGTTTCCTTCAGTTTACTGTTCCGACCGCATTAACCTGTAACAGCGGTAAATAATATGATGTAGTGCCTCAATAACGGGCTTGTATAACGTGTGTTGAGAACATTTTGGTTATTTGTTTTAGTCAGCCAACGGTGAGCTGCTCGTCCGTCTTTCGTTACTACCAGAGACTTTTCACATAGACCGTTTCATAGTTACGTTTTATAGATTACGAGAGAATTACGATTTTATATTAACAACCGATGTCTTTATAAATAGAAAAAAGATTTGCAAGCCTGACGTCAAATCCGGGTTTGTATAGACGTAAATGATTTCGTATAGTTGTTCAATATTATGAACTGTTAGATCTTTTGAAAATCTAACCGTTCATAATATTGAACAACTACAGGGCTAGATGTAGCGTCGACGGCCGATGTGCATGACGCTTACGATGTATTTTAATCTCGACATTAATATGAGTAGGCAAGAAATACCTGCGAGCGTTCAATCATAAAACGTTTATACCTGGTTTGTTTCTGTTGCGCACGGTTTAGCTTCGATAGGTATACAGTTTACTCGCATGTTTCCGTTTGGTCGCTCGCTCGCCTAATGAATGCCTAATCATAATTATCAAATACGCGTTTTAGTATTCCTTATTGTTTTATTTTGGTGATTGGTCTCAATCCATACAATTTTGTGGCTTCGATCGGTATAAATAAATAAAAATGTCTTTTTTGAAAATGCTTTCTAAAGCGATAGGTGTATCTGAACTATTACTATGAAAATATTAAATATCTACGTTATTTTATATGTATAAAGTGAAGTCTTATAAATTTTATCGCTTCCACGTTTGATCGAACACGAGTTGACTATAAAATTATTCATAACAATTTATCACTTTTCATATTGGTTAGGTAACTGCAGACGTTTCATTTAAAATACAGAAAAAAAATACATTTAATTTTATGACAACTTAAGAACTATAACGCTGAAGATCCTTAGAGCTCTTTTCAAAATTATTTAATAATCTATACATAGAATAAAATTGAAATAAAAACACGACAGTAATTCAGATTTCGAGACCAGATTTGGAGACTATTCGAGTTCAAGCGGGCGAAGCCGCGAGTGGGTCATTATAAATAATAAATTTTAACTTTTACGATTATGACATACATACACAAATTAAATAAAAATCAGGTAAGTTAATCAAATTATCATATTACAATTTAATAAATTAATGATAAGAAAGTAGTAAATAGCTATAACCACATCAACAGTAGTGTTCCCATATGTCACATTACAAAATCGAAACTATTTCCTTTGAGCACAAAGCAATGTTACTCACCATGGGAAAACGGAGGATGTAAGGGAAATAGCTGTATCCCTCTCGTGGAAGGGGAAGGGGAAGAGAACAGGGTGTCGAGTGACGTCACTGAAAATTGATTCGGGAACGAAAAACGGGGCCACAACTAAGCCGGCGCCGACCGTCGGCTTAATAATACTCTATTTGTTTGCCGAGTTTACACATATCTATCTATCGTTTGATCACCTCACATATTTTCAGTTCAAAGTTTATCTATAGTTTACTTTCTGTCCGATTTGTTGATATAAATGGTCGGCAAGTTTAAATTTATTAGTCTGATGGGATTTCAAAATGATTTTTATTAGTAAAATATTTACTATTGTGCTTTTATTAAATTAAATAGACGTAACTGTTATTGAAAAAAGCTTCTTACAAAAATATGTTTAAAAATTTGTACTATCAAATAACACGACACAAATATAAAAACCGATACACTTAAGTATAATAGTTACAATTTCGTTTATGGCAAATGAATAGACCCATTTCTTTAGTATTTGGGCAGAGGCCATGTGGTCCTTACAGATCAATGAAAAAGGGTTCGAGATAAAAGCACAGATTGGAGAGGAAACAGACACGTCCAAGCACAGAGATCTTGATAATTCGTTGAGGGTACATTATATTTTATTCTTTTCAAGAATTTTATACAATTTGAAAGAAATTGCGTCAATTTGTATATTAACATCATTGAATATATTGAAATCAATCTCTATTCATTATTATATTTAAATAGAATAAATGTTATCAATATATTTTTCTCCAATAACAGATGTAGGCTAGATAACAAAGTTATTTATGTGTTAGGTAGATACCTAATATTTAAACAATTTTGTTTTTTGTCCATCCAACCCCTACCTACATCAATCGTAGTACCATAGAATAAATTAATAAACAATATTGCAGAAAACTTTGCAATAATGAAATGAATAAAAAAAATGAATTGTAGGAAGTAATCCTACTAATTTTATTAATGTGAAAGTTTGTGAGGATGGGTGTTTGTTCCAATCAAAAACTACTGAACGGATTTATATGAAAATACACAGTAATATAGCTTTATACACCAGAATTTTTATAATTTGATTATAACATAATCATAAATTAAAGCGGGCGAAGCCGCGTTTAGGTCGCTAGTACATTCGTAAAATTAATAAGATTTAAGTCAAGATGGATTAATTTCAACAATTTCTCACGCCAAAAATATGAGAAGGGAATGATCATAAAGAAAAATAATTAACAAATGATGACAAACACTTTTGTTAGCAAAAATATTAACGAAAAATATAAAATATTGAATCTTTTACTTATATTATTAAGTCGATCAAGAATTCACGAGGCAATTTAAAAACATGAAAACATGAGAATTCAGGCGCCGTGAAATTAATACATATTATTCACAGTGGTTTGCTTTGCTCGATATTGTGTATTATTGCATGAGTAACATCTTATTTATTTGCAAAGAATGCTCAATTGATTGAGTGATACTTAGAAAAATTGCATTTACTACATATAATCAGTATTTAGGTCAAAGATTGGCTTTTTAAGTCAAAATATGACAACCATTTGTAAAATTTTAAGTCATAAATCAGCTTCACGCTGTATCGTTCCACACACAGCAGGGTAGGAGAGTAAAATCTAGTGTTAAGACACTCTGTTCCCTTTTTCCGCCGAATCCTGGAAGTATTGCCATAGCCATTAACTTTAAATTGTTATTTAAATTTTTTAAAGCCGTAATGGAAAAGTGGCACTTGGAAAGATAAAAATAACACGAAATATTTTAATCATATGTACATTTATGTCAGATGGTACTTCCCATTTCCTGTGAAAGCGATACCTAAAAAGCTTTTCCATTCATTTACGAATTCACATCATATTTTATTTTTGCATAGAAGATCTAATAACAAATCGGAACATTCAGATTTTCATAAATTCTACTAAAATTACTTTGCTTTAGCTTAAGGCTGATTGACTGTATGTTATAATTTTAGTAGTGACGTGCCGAGACACGTATTTATTACGACTATTTTATTCAAGCCTTGTTCCTATTCGCCTGCTGATGTCATACTTTGTGAATGTTTCCTGTGTCACGTTACTATTGTGCGGCCATATTTGACTATAATTTTGAATTGTCTTTACAAAGTGATTTTAGGTTTATTTCTTTTATTACGTGAAATAATTTTTTAAGAACTTGACCTTGGTGAAGTTTATATAATATTTATTTAACGACAGCTACTCTGTAACAGCCACTGTGCTCACTTTGTTCCACAATCTTTCAGTGTGTAATGGTTATGAAAATCATTGTTTGCCCGCATAAGGAACAATGCTGCATTTCAACAAAGGCGATACTAATGAATGTAAGCTGTAACATATACTATATACCTACTATTGTACACCACTGAGATTTGTCGGGAAACTTAAATGTAACATACTGTTATTCTGTTTAATGCCTAAAAGGTTTTCTTTGTTAGTGATAATGTTATTGAGTTGGTCTATGAAAATGTTTGCAAAAAATTACCTTCATCGCCTTCGTTCTAAATGTGGGTATTCACGTAAAAACTGGTGTAAGTAAAATTTATTACATTTCTTTTATTCAAACAACGTTTTAAATTAATTTTTACAATCTTAAATAAATTGAAATAGAATAGTATTAGTTGGGAACTATATAGAACAATATGACATAATAGTTTCGATTTCTACTGTGGAGAGTTTTAAATTGGCATTGAGGCGTATTGTAGTTCCTCACACAAAGTGACTTATCTTTCTGCGGAGTAATTTATAAAAAAAAACAAACTAAATTTTCTTTAATAAATGTATAACACCAACGTAGTTTATTACCACCGCATCATATATGATCTAACTTTATCCATGTCGACATCACATAAAGTTATTCCTTATTCTTTTTGCTAATCTTAAAACAGGTCACGTGTAGGGCGGGCGTGACGTGCGACCATTTGTATAACTTGTCAAAAATAAGCTGTTAGTAGGGTTGCTTATTGAGAAAAATATTAAAAGAAAAATTTGATATCTGATATAAAAAGGTAAAAATGAAGTATATTTTTATTATATGATTTTGATGAATATTAGCAAAAGGAAGAAAAAATAAGCAGAAATATATTAATAAAGAATTCTCGACAATGTAGAACTACCGATAAAGGTTTCGATTAGAAACAACTCGTTTCCTCTTCGTATTTCAATTCATTTGTTTCTTTTGATAGAATGTGCACAGATACCTACAAAGTTTTGTGTTCTGACAGATTAGAATCCATCAACTTAATAGAAGATGACGCAACATAAATTCATATTGGAAAGCTGTAAACATGAAAAATATATTTGAGGATATCATGGCGCAGTGGAATAAAGTATGAGAACATGTTCAATTTTTGAAATGAATGAATTCAGGCGAAAAAAGGTTCTAGCACTAAGTTTTCTCGTAAATCCAAAACGTATTAACATTTTATAGGCAAAAAATATATTAATTATATGATAAAAAAAACACAAATGTTAGTAGTGCAATTATCTGTTAAAACAGATTTCCAAGTAAAAAATACTTCACAGGGTGTCTTTTGTCAGCTAAACGGCTTCAAGTCACTCGCAGCAAAAAAAGCGGAGTTAACGAAACGACGCACGCATCCATTCTTTGTTTCTTTGTGGATAAAAGAACAAAAAAGAGCTTAAGTTAACAAGCACCGAGAGTAGTTTAGTAAATAACGGCCAATTAGGAAAAAAGTTTGTATTTTTTTTTCAATTCTTTTTTATAAATATTAGGAAAGTGAAGTAAAAATATGAATCTTTATTTAACATTTAAATTTTGAAGTTATTAACTTAACAGACATCCGTGAGTCACTGTATTCGTAATCAAACACGATAACGTAATAAATAGTTTGTAAAAAAATAGATCTTTAGTGATTCGTATTTATCAATGGTACGTAGTTATACACTTACGTTAGGATCTTCTAAGAAAATCTTATAAAACCAAGTACATAATAGGTAGGTAAGTATATAAAAAAAAAATAACTGTAATACACTTCTTGTATATAAATACTGTGATTTGTATTAGATTGTATTTTTTTAAAGCACTATGTCTGACTAAATGTTTAGTCTATTACTCTAAAATATAATTATTATACAGGTACATGAAAAAAAGTAAATTAAGTTTACATATACCATTACACATAATATTGATAAAAAATACATTTAAAATAAAACGACCGAAGTGGAAGAGAAATCCAACGGTTAAATTATAATAGATTCAATCGCATTGAGATTCAAATGAATGAGCGATGATCTAATCAAATGAACTAATTCACGTGCGTGCACACGTTTCAACCAGTCCCTTATAAAAGCTCAAGAGCAATAGGAATGTTATATAAACTTCACGCTTTTTCCTGCACAACTGGGTAGTCAGCGGGCATTTAGCGTGAATACACTCCGCTACCCATTTTTCGTCAAATTTACGAAACTTTGCGTATTGAATGGGAGAGTTCAACGCCGCGCTGTGTGTATCAAAGCGAGGAAAGAAAAACAAATATAATTATTCCTCTGTTTGGGAATCGAAACCACGACAGTCGCGTTTAGTCAGTAGACGTTGTACTGCGTCACGGCGGCCTCAGCTATAGGAATAGTTGTAATAAAATGTGAATAAAGATAGCTGCATAGTGCATCAATTACTAGCTAATGCGATTTGACCAGCCTTGCTGTCTATATCTATTCCGGTTAAGTCAATTTGCACTGGCTCGGTTTGGGATGATGTAGTTTGTTCTTTTCTATGAATTCACTTGGATATTTTAAAAGTAATACTCGTATATGTGATATGTCTTATTATATTTTTTTTTACATATATAAAAAAATATAGTTGTTGTAGGTTCAAGTCTAAATCAGAGAAAGAAAATATAATTAAAGTTTTAATAAGCAGACTATAAACATTTTAAATAAGGTGTATAGATAATATAACTATTTGAATAGAAAAACTAAACATACATATAGCTGCGAGCGTTATCTGGTGTTAATGATCGCATTCTAGTCGTATCACATTTCTCACTGGGCATATCTTATATCACTTATTTCAATTATAGTACAAGGTCCGAATTATTTGATACGTGACAACATCTCATGACTAGAAAACAGTAAACATAAATGGTAAGAGCAATAAATAAATACAATGTATACAAATTATCCAAGAACAATGTGATTTAATTTAAGCGAGTGGAGTTGCAATACCAACGCATAATGTCCTCATATAAATACAGTTTTTATATTTAAACCATTTTGAGGCTTCTTGAGGCGCAGTGGGACAAGTGTGCGACTGTAAATGTGACAGGTTGTGGGTTCGATTCCCACTCGTGGAAATGTTGTAAAGCGTGGAGTTGAGTTCCGCCACTCAACACGTGATGTCTCCAGAATTCGGTGGAAAGCGGGGAACGGAAGTGTCTCAACATTATGTTCCCAGGTTCTTTCTGCCTAGGTCCTATATCCCACAGCGTAAATTTAAGAAATAGAAAATAAACGATAATGAAAATGAACGAAAATGAACGAACGAGTACAGTGGCATAT
Source organism: Heliconius erato x Heliconius himera (assembly GCA_013421005.1). Classification (NCBI taxonomy): domain Eukaryota; kingdom Metazoa; phylum Arthropoda; class Insecta; order Lepidoptera; family Nymphalidae; genus Heliconius; species Heliconius erato x Heliconius himera. The sequence goes on from JAATLQ010031564.1 coordinate 37,953, forward strand.
CACAAAACGTAATGGTTGTTCCACCTCTACTCGCGAGATTGAACTATTTTTATTCTTGTGTGGAAGAGCAGTGTTGAGTTTTGCCACTCGACGCGAAATAGTTTGAATTCTATCGCGACACTAGGTTCTCTCTGCCTACCTCGTAATATGCCCACATATTGTAAAGCGCGAAGCTGAACATAATATTAGAACCTCATCTACCTGGTCAATTGATCGGAAGAAATTTACGTACATTCATTAAACTATTAATGGTACATTTGGCATTATGCCATACTTTTTAATATACGCAACACAGATATAATTTAGTTGAATGATTATTTGAGCTGGTGAAGAGATCAGTAATAAGACATTTCGTGCTAGATAAAGACATTATTTAGATTAGCTCAAAAACAACCAAGATCATTTTTCGTTTGCTTAGAACATTTTACGGCGAGCGGTTGACAGGAACGATCTATCACCGGGGAAGTATAAGCAAACAATTGTCAAGGAAACAACGCCTTTATACTTTAACACAAAAGGGGCGAAACCGTTTGAGGAGCGCGCCATTTTAATTATAACATTATTTACAGTAGCGTTCTTTGGAGTTCTTGCGCATGTTTCTCGCAAATTTCCATTTTATGTTGATACTGACATCATACTGTAAAACACTTGAATAAATGACTAATAGCATTTTTGTCGCGAGATATGTGTTGTCTTTGCCCGGTGCAGACTATGGATCAAATCATCAACTATTGATCTCAAATTTTAAACTAAAACAGACAGCTGCTCACAATCTCAATATACGGACGTCAGTACAATGTCGCATACTGAAGAACGGAAGACGGGTTTTGGTTCTTAGAAGGGAAAACATGGGAGATCATGCGTTGGGGATCCCTTACATAAAAGTACCAGGTTTTCAGCTAGTAAAGAAAAGTAGCGAATGCATTTTAGTGCTACGATGAAGAAGAACAGAACTACCTACTATTCAGTTTAAATGCAAGCACTCTAGCAGCAACTTAGAAGCAATTATAGAATCCATTAGATTAAAAACGCGTTACTTTACAATACTAAGGATCAGTTTCACCACTGGCTGATAAAGTCTCGGACAGCCTTATCTGCCACACAAGCTATAATTTTTGGTTTCATAGGTCTCGAATAGCAATATCTAGTTGGATAACATTTGACAGATGCATTTCATTTTTACATATTTATTCGTAATTAAAAAATGTAACAAATCGTATATTCATACGCTATAATACGCTTACCTATTTTCGTTTTTTAATAAGAAAATTATTCTTGAAAATATAAAAAACAATTATTTTGTATTTTCATCCTCTGTCTGTGAAATCGCATTAATTGTTAGATTACTTACTATCTGAAACTTTATGCGTAACCGGTGAAACTGGCTCTTAGTGTTTTGTATACTCAGACATTGTTATATACTCAAACATTTTTATAGTCATATTTGTGCAGCCAGTATATAAATGGCGGAAATAATATTTTTTTTTGCTAAATGCACCTAAATAAATATACATGCAGGTGTAAAAAAACCAAAGAAGTAGATTACAAAATTAATAATGCAAAGATTATTTATGATGAATATTTACGGTTTTTATAGATTCGTGCCTGTTGAAAATTTATTGCGAATATTTTATATTAACTGTCGCTCGCAGCTTCGCCACTGCAAAGTAAATTATTACGTTACGTTTAGCCTCGTAAAATTAAAGCAATATAGTAAGTTATATTTTTACTAATGTTACTTTAATAAGACAAATAGGAACGGTTAAAAATAGTGAAATAAATCAATAAACCTTCATATATCACACGCAATTTCGACTATAATTGATAATTGATAGTAGACCATTTATATAAGTAAAACATTCGTACATGTTCAATACTAACAAATATTTGAGTACCTAACCCTTGTGAATATATTTTTTTCAGCTTCACGTTGTATCCCAGTGTTAAGACACTCCGCTCCCTACTTTCTGCTCAAGAAATATATTGTTAACTTAGAATTATCAAGTCTGAAAGAACCCTTAATTTATATTAATCTAATTTAGCAAATCCACTCAATAGTTTGCCTTGTGAAATGAAAATAGAGCATGAAGTGCGAAGCCACCCTCTCACTCATCCCTTGGCACCGAACTTGACCTAGTTAGACGATGCATGTTTGATCGAAGCTGATTAAGAAATGGGGTTAGTGTAGGTATATACTTATGTAAGCACGTTAGCAAAAACCTATAGTGTATCTATCTTTGTAGGGTATCAATAAAAATCTAAAAGGTATCTCTTGACTTAACAA
>JAATLQ010031564.1:40246-57792 GCA_013421005.1 Heliconius erato x Heliconius himera
ATCCACTCAATAGTTTGCCTTGTGAAATGAAAATAGAGCATGAAGTGCGAAGCCACCCTCTCACTCATCCCTTGGCACCGAACTTGACCTAGTTAGACGATGCATGTTTGATCGAAGCTGATTAAGAAATGGGGTTAGTGTAGGTATATACTTATGTAAGCACGTTAGCAAAAACCTATAGTGTATCTATCTTTGTAGGGTATCAATAAAAATCTAAAAGGTATCTCTTGACTTAACAATGGAAGTGTTTATAAAAGCACTTCGTTGAAGTTGCTTTTATAAGCTTTGCCTTATTAGAGTACTCAGTGCAAGATTTATCTTTTAGATTAAGAAAACGGACTGGAAAAAGAAATGTCGTACATATACATATATAGTAATTCAATTATCTTTGCTTCTGAAAGATATATAATCGATACTTTGTATAAATGGTACCTACTGTGCGAAAAATTTAATAATGATACAACAAAGTAAGCACCTTTTTTTTCTTTTTTGTATGATATGAATAGAAGTGATAAAACTGGATATAACTTAAACAATTTGTGAATAATCGAAGTAAATATGTCGGGAAATTATGTTCAAGTCAAAGAAACGTTCAAAGCGGTATTAGACGCGATACCTAATTTGGTAAGTCAACGTTCTGTTCATGGTATCATTTTGGGCCTAAAAAAGACCTCCCGTATCGATCAGAGTTCAATGAACTTGACTAAGTGGTTTATTCTACATTGCCCTAGATAAATGAACAATTATTCATACAAGTTTAATTTTTTTTCTATTGTTAACTTCTTTTTCTACAAGTTAAGCATGTTGTGGAAATTCCAAGACATAAAAATGTTGATGAAATACTTTGTTCATAGACATAATACCTTCTAGTATCTTTTTGATTATTCTTTTAAAAAATGTAATATAAGTACATCACAACTAATCATCTGAAGTTATCTATTGTGTCCCTGACTTCCTGACTCATGAAATATTTGTGCCATAGTTAATTACTTTTTGATGAGCAAAATACAAGTGAGATAAATAATTATATAATATGCAGTCATTTCCTCATATACCATAATTTGACACGAATTATTCAATAATCAAAGATCGAAAACTGTATGAGTGACGTCGCATTACGTCACAGACAATGAAATTGGGCATTACTGCAATCCTTTTCCATTAGTATCTAATTTTAACTGTAAATTATTGCTTTGGCAGTTTTTAAGGTTTGTAATAGAACTAATTAATACAAGCTCATTTTTTCTTTAACGTAAAGTTAGTAAAAACTTGGAAATATTAATTCCATAAAAAATATTTAACATACTTTTGAATATCATGACATGACATGACCCTAATATTTCATCGGATATGTCTACCACAGATTCGATTAGTTGGCAAGTAAGCGAAATCAATATATAAGCAATGCCCATCGCGATCATATCGCAACATTCACCGCTACTACGATTTAACCGATAACGTCAATTAGAGTAATATAGGTACTGAACCAAATAAGGTACAGACATTTTAGATGGCGGTAAGGCTTATCAAACCTGTCAGATAAAATATCAAGCAAATAACGCTAACATTTTAGTAAAACATTTAGGATTTTTGACATTTTTGAAAGAAAACTAAAAGGTGGTGGTTATGGTAATGGTAATATGGGGTAAGGTGATGTGTTTTATGTGAATAATATTATGTTGTTTAAACTTGAGCCTTTGCCGTCAAATATTCCACCTATTAACTTTAATGTTTAGAAGACGCATGAAATTAATTAGTAATAGATAACAGTACAGTGACAGCGTTCAAAATAGGTTTATTGCTTTCGTATTCCTTCTGGTGTCTAATGTTTAAATAATGCGGTTCGTGATAGGTTCAGATTACTAATAACTAGAAAACACAATTTTTAAAGACATATATTATGTATTTATCAAAAGAAAAATCGATGGCAATGGCATACGTCTTAACCAACATATTCTGGGGAGAAGTTAATTTGGTAACATTTCTTTACTCATGAAACTAGGCCTAGACACGCGACAGCCATTAATTACGTTACTTTTACATGACTTCCATGGTTTTCTTCAAATGTTTATATTGTATACTGTAAATATTTTAAGTAAATTATTTATTTTTTTATTTCTAGATTTCAATATTTAGAACAATATAAGTAATGAATTGCTGCTTTAACCTGTAAAGCCAAAAGCATCAAACCTAAACAGGTACGAACCATCTGTGGGCGATGTGTAGAGCTTCTTGCACAATTCCTGAGGTCCGCCGAGCGCGTTGATTTTGGCTAACCCCTCGGCCCCACGAGACTCCATCAGCTCGCGCAGCTGCCGAAGGGTGACGCCATATTGCGCCGGCCGCCCCTCCACCGTAGCCATGGTGCCGGGCTCGCGGCCGCCGCCCGCACCACGCCCGACCCTCTAGATCTGGAACAAGGAGAAAAGAGAGTCAGCACAATGAAGAACTACTAAGAATGGAAATGAAACAGTAAATTTTTTTTTTACATACTAACATTGATAATAAGCCTTAGATAAAATAGTAAATTGAGATTAAAATAAATAAATAAAAAAAACCATTGAATAAATTAAAGATAATGGCGTGGGTTTACAGATGAAAATTACCCGAGCTTACTTTTGATACATTTTTATATAAGCTTCACGCTAATTCTTGCATATAGCAGAGTAGGCAGAGGGAACCTGGTAACCTAGTGATAAGCTACTTTATTCCTATTCTAAGTGTCTACTTCCGCTCCCCACTTTCCGCCGAATTTTGGAGCAGAAGTCAAAAAATATAAAGCAAATTCGTTATTGAATTTGATTTAAATAACGAAATCAAGCATCAAAATATTTTTAAAAGAGGAATTCTGCATAATTCTAAGCCTCATTAAAGTCTATGACATCATTCTACTGTAAAGTTTTCTATAAGCTCGATTGCATTTTACTGTCGCTCATTGCATAATTAAATAGGGTAGGAACGTGTAAACGGGAAATAGGTTGACATCTAGATAAGAACTTATCATCCCACATAGCACCAGAGGGAATAAAGGGAAGTTATTGACATTTTGCCGTTTAAAATATATGGAAATTATGGAATATATGGAAAGTTCTATAAATATTGTGATATTGTGAGTAAAATATGTTTCAGGCTTCATAATATACGAACATAATATAAAATTGCATAAAACGAGGTTGTATCATTTAATACCTACATAAATAGCAATACCATTTTATTGTGTTAAAGATTTATTATTTTTTGTATTTCTTTAAAAATTATTATCAAAACGCAAATTACTTAAATAAATTAAAAAAAATAAGACAACAACAAACTACTGTAATTTAAACAAGCAAAAATTGTTGATTGACGTTGACATTAATATGAAAAACAAATTTCTTGCGTGAATTCAGAAGTACCAAAATCGTTTATTTCACAGCATCACCGTTCCACAGTCGAAAAGACATTATTTATTTAATCCAGTTAAAAGGAGCTCGTGAATCTTTCAAATGACACTGGTAGATTAACATTGTAGGTATTTAAATATCATATCGATATTTCTACTGCTTTTAATAGTTACATTAAATGGAAAGGGAATTTATTAGAATTTTCCAACCCTAAATTAATTAAACCTGTCAACACATAAATTTTATTTTTATTTGACAAACATAAAAGTTACTCGTACATCAAAGTAATTGTACTAAAAACACGTAAATTCATATATATTTTTAACCTGCACTGCAATGGCACCTCATTGTGATTTAACAAATACAGAGGTTAATTAAACAGACCGAAAAATTAAGCAGAACACACCTGTAGCCGGTTGGCGGTCTTTACGACCAATAAACAGGCCTCAGTTGCTCACTGTGCATCGTACATATTTCAGTTTTATTAATGAAATGTCTGTTTCCACGTGTTTGTTTACGTGTAAAGGTATAATAATTTTGAATTGAAATAACAACAAAAGTACGAATATATACGTTATAATTCCGAATTTTTATTGTGATTCAAAGTTTAACCAGAGGTGCTAACAAAATTTAATATTTAAATATTTTGCATCATACGACAAAATTATATGAATTTTAAAAATTCTTCTGCTTCTTATTTTGTTAAAATTAATAATTAATAATAAAATATATTCTATTTGCCTCCACCACATACAAAAACGACCTTACAATTTACATTAAATTTCATCTATAGTAAAATAAAATAACATTTTCTTCACAAGCTTAAAATATGTATGACTACAAAAGTTGGTAAATGAGCCATTTTATATTCACAATCTACATTTTGTTTCTTCATGTTAATATATGATCTAGAATATAGATAAATATGGAAATGATTAAAGAAACATATTTGTTTGTTATACACTAACAAAAAAGGCAGCATTTCGAAAAGAATGGTGACGTATCGCCTAAAAAGAACGCAAATTATACTTACAAGTTTTATACGGCCTTATTGTATCTGTCATAAAGGAAAATCGATCAGTCGTGGCATGGTTACAAGCGTGCTACAGTAAACGCGACGGTTGGAATCCCACTCGGGAGAGCCAATATTTATTATTTTTAGTAGCGAGGCAAAGTGCAGCGTTGAGTTCCGCCACTCAACACACAATGCCTACAGAATTCAGTGTAATTTCAGGGGAAAGTGTAGGCAACGGAAGATTCTAAATGGGAAACGTCTTTACATTATGTTCATGAAACTAAAAATAAAAATAAAGTTATAATTTACAAAATTTATAATGTTTACGTATTTTAAAGTTTAATTGATATCTATACTCCTCAAGATATATTAAGCTTCATGGATCAGGACAGACAAACAAGCGTAAAGACATACAGACATTTATAAAAATTCCAATTTTACTTTTAAGCTAAGAAGCCCTAAAATACGATGTTATATATAATTAGAATTAGAAGTCAATTTAAATATAATGGATTTATTATGTATTAAGATAAATATTTTAAAAATAATGTTGGATTAAGTGTGCCTCGGTACTAAAAGATTATGCAGATGTACCTAATTCAATAAATTTATAAAAGGTCGGCGGAAGTTTCTCGGAAACCTTGACATTTTCGTTACCATTGTCGTTTGCGTTGAGATAATTTCATTTTGCGAAAATCTTCATCAAATATACAATGAGGTAAAATGAGATTATTTCTATCCTATAATTATCAGTATTTTTTAATTTTATTACGTAGTCAAAATATAATATACACTTACTAATTAATTTAATGGCTTAATTTTAGGAACCGATTTTCTACTACATGTTCGTTATTAACTCTCACACAGAAGAGTGACAGGAGAGGTTGCCTTTCTCTCTCTAGCAGCAATGAGGTTGAGTGTCGTTGAATGGACTACAATTAGGTCGGATGAGTGCCCATCTCGGTTAGTGCAGAGATCCTCAGAGATTCACTCATGATGATTTATTGAGCTTTTCTTAAAAGCTTTGTATGAACAATCTCTCAATTAAATATTCGGAGTTCAAAAAAAAATAACTATGGTAATTAGAATTTAAATTTTATACAGACATATCTTACACCAGGTACACCAGGTGCAAATCAAAGAAAATATTTCCAAAGAACTTAGTTCAGACATGCACTTAAAATAGCTAAAATAGCAGGGTAGCTAGTACTCGATTACTAGTCATTACCATTATAGCATGTGTAGCAAAGTTGGGCAAATGGGTCAATCATCGTGTTCCAGGAAACTTGGCACGAGCGCGCAAACAATCTTGATTGAAGGTGTCCCGAATTGCGGGATTAATCGATGTTGGTCGAGTTGCGTAGGTAATGGATGGATTGATGGCCAAAGGTTACGTGGGATCGACATGAGGACAATGCAGTTATATATTAAATGAAAATAAAATAAATAAATCCTTTTTACGCTGTATCCCGCACACAGCACGGAAGGCAGTGGAAACTTTTGGAGGCATTGCCTGTTGAGTAACGGAACTAAACGTCTCGCTTTGCCTGGACACCAGTGCAGAGAAGTTAAAATATACCTTTAAATAAATATTTCATTTCATCCAGTGGGGATTGAACTGACTTTTTTAACATGAAATGACTATTAGAACTATAATAATCACTGCAAATAGTTTTTAATTATTAAGTATAAATAGAAAGTATTCTAAAACGATCTATCGATAAATCACCGTACTATATGTATTAAAGTGAAGTTCCATTACGTTTATACGGAATCAGTACAAGGACAAAGTTCCGTTATTGTATGGATAAACAATAAATCTACAATAGACACAGAACCGTTCCCGTCTCGAAATACATCTGAAACACATCAATGACGCAATCGTCCACTGAACTTTTAAAACAAAGGTAAATTTCAGAATAACAAATTCAGTTTATATTATCTGTTTTATTCTCAGTACGAGCGTAAGCTACAAATCACGGGACCTAGATTGCTTTTATTGTAAGATATCCAGATTTACTATTGTTATATGAATAACAATAGCAAATATGGTCCGGCTGTTGTTTTATTGCAGGAAGATTAAACGCGTTCAAAGCTGAGCTAACTTCAAATAATTTTAGGTGGTCGGATAGTGGGGAACGGAGTGTCTTAACACTAAGTCCCTTCTATCCTACTATACGGTAAAAAATATGAAGGTATGTTATATATTTTTTGGAATCCTTTTTAGGGTTCCGTACCTTTTAAAAAATAAGGAATCCTTATAAGATCACTTTGTTGTCCGTCTGTCTGTCTGTCAAGAGCCTTTATCTCAGGAATACTTGGAGATATCGAGTTGAAATTCAACTCATTTACTCATATCTACCGTCCCTTGATTTCTTGAAAAAATCGTATTTCTACAATTACTTAAAAAAAAAGATACGGACATTTATATCGCAAAAAACACGTATTTCGACATTACAAAGGGAGTCAAAATTCAAAGGGTACTTCCGGTACTTGATCTAAAATTATGAAATTTGGCAGCTGGCATCTACATATAGTTCAGGAAAAAAACTGAAAACTATACATTTAGGGTTAGATCCTAAAAAAAATTGCCTTAAAAGGGGGCAAAATTTGGTATTAAAGCCACTAGATCAAGTGAGGTATCAGCTGAAAGAGCTCTGTCTAAGCTAAGCCTGAATTTCAGAAAAAGCTCGGGACCTCCAATTTTTGTATGGAACACACGGTGGGCGAGCCCGACTCGCACTTGTCGGTTTTTTAATATTAATATAATCTAATGCCTAATGTAAATAAATGATAATGTCCTATTATCAATTTATCCGTTGTATTAAAAAAATATTGTAAATTGGCAATAATGAACGACCTTAACCGCGAAAACCTGCAATAGCTGTGATGTAGGGCTAAATCGCGTGAGTTCGCCGCCTTATCTCGGCCACACCTGGCTTTTCGCAAATTGTAGATATTAGTTCACTCAAATTGCTATTAATCTTGATTTAAGTCTGTCGCTTGGAAAAAAATCAGTTTTGTTCGTAAGTTAATAATAAAATATAATATTTGATACTGGTAATAATATATTAAAGCCAGACGTGGCGCAGGGACACAAAGTGTGACTGTAAACGCACTGTGGGTTGGATCCCTACTCTAGAAAATGAAATATTTATTTAAATGTATATTTCGATTTCTTCACTATGGTGTCGAAGCAAAGCGCGGAGTTGAGTTCCGCCACTCAACATGCAATGTGCAATGATTTAAGTTTATTATAATAATGTGATATATTAAAGTCTGATTTTTTCGTCAAAATATACTTTTGTATGTATAAATGTGTTCAATATTAATGAAAACAAGCGCGGTTGCTTTTTAGGTCATTATTAATACGAAATTATATAAGTATTTGATAATCAAATTTATCGAGCAGAAAAAAACCTGTTTACAGCGTGGAATATTTTTGAAGCAAGTATACTAATCTACAAAAGAAAATTACGATGGTACACTTACATTAATAATAAATAAATGAGGCCAGTCGTGTGACTGTAAACGCGACAAGTTGTGGATTCGATTCCCCATTTCTCGAAATGAAATATTTAATATTTTCATTTCTTCGCTCTGGTATCGAGGCAAACCGCGGCGTTTTGTTCCGACACTTATCACGCAATGCCTACAGAATTCGGCGGAAAGTAGGGAGAGAAGTGTCTTAAGTATTAAGGCGCCATCTGCCTACCCAGCTACATGCGGGATACAGATTGAAGCTGAAAAAAAATTATCAACATTAAAATTATAAAAAAAAAATCCATCACATCGTTATAAATTAAAAGTCACAAAATCACATTGCCAACAGCAAATAAGCAAATTGCTTCCAACAGTCCAAGCATCCACAGTACTTAAACATCATTAAGCCAACGAAACTCCAACTGTGACGCTCGTTACAACAATCTTGTTATAAGTTGCTCGAGAACGATTTAATTGAAATAGAATAAGTTCGAGTAAGTCAGATTTAGTTGCACTATCGCTGAAATACTGGTACGATGCGGTCGGAATGCAAGTTTTCAAAACAAATACGGAGTTAAATCAAGGTGCGCTTGATCGTTATCTAAGCGATTTCAGATGCTTTAGATTACACCTAACTCCAATGAGCATTACGTAATACGAACTAATAATTCTGGGGTCACTCTGGTAACGAGGCATAGCGCGGCGTTGAGTTCCGACACTAAATTCAGTGAAAGGTGGGGAACTTAACACTAGGTTCCCAAGATTCTTTTGCTAAAGTAGGCTATGTGCGGGATTACAGCGTGAAGCTAAAAAATATTCTATGGAGGGTTTAACCAGTCGTTATGTAATATCAACTCAAAGCTAAAATATAGTTTTACTACAAATAGAAAACATTTGAATTTGTAGCAAATGATTTCAAATATAAGATTTAATGAAAGATTTGAACGGAAGTAATATTAAGTTCAGAAACGGTTTAATTATAAGGTAAAAAGTGTCAAAGAAAGCTCGCTCTTTGAGAGTATATTGGAAATTGTAATATCGATAAAGATGGTTGGCAGCGTGACTGCAGACTCCTAGGAAAATTGAGACGGCTGCTTGCCGCTAATGGTGCAACTCTCGGAAATGAATTATATAATGACCCCATTTTATATTTGAATATTATAACAGTATATTTACATTATTTTTAAAGAAATAAGAAATGTGTTTATAAAATATTAACTTTATTCTTGATTTTCAGTTTAAATACTTCTTATTTTAAATTATCCCTTTTTCTTTTTATTATCGAAATAAGAAAATTTTATCTTATAAAACGTAAGGTTAACAAAACGTGCAAGGAATGGTTGATTGTGAGCTCGCTTCACGGTTTTGTTATTTCCATCTCGAGAAAATTCTTCGTCGTATTTTTAAGGTAGTTCGTGTATTTTGATAAAAAAGCAATTGGTTAGGTTTAAAAAAAACTCCTCAATTTTTATTCTTATAAACGTAGAAAGATAAAATTGTATTCTATTTAAGTTAATATTAAAAGTTTACATTTTTAAAAGATGGAAAAAAATATTTAACTAGTATTGTTATAAAAAAAATATAGGTAATTATTTTATATGTAGGTACTAGAGATTCTCTCATAATACTATTAATTAGAGAAAAAGTAATAACTAAAGCTGTTTTTAATGAAATTACAATCAAAAAGTTAAAAAAAAATCACGTAAGCAACATTTTTTCATCCCGCACAAGCCAACATGTACCAACTCGTGTATAAGAACCATAATTCCTAAAAGATCTGGGGTACGGGTAAAATCAAGCAAAGCAATCAAGCGTTCGGGTACCAGGACCGGGTATACTGGTGTACTGCTATTCGTATTCACCGCACGAACGTCGCCCCAGCAGTACAACCACTAATCAGACTATATCGTGACCTGCGGCCCAATGTCTCACTCTTATAAGGGAGGTAAACAGCTTAAACGCTTACAGTTACTGGTGTGTTTGACGACGGTGTCTGTTACTGCAATTTAGGAACAATAATAAGCCCTGAATAACATGTAATAAAATTATATGTTGTGACTATCGAGGCTTAGTGAGACTGTGTCCTACTGTATGAATATCTGTCCTATTTATATTCATTACCCAGCTCTGGCAAGCCGAAGCTCGGCGTTGAAATCCGCCATTCAACACGTAATGTCTAAACCGGACAGAAAGCGGTGAAGGGAATGTTTTGACACTAGTGTCTCTCTACCTTCCATTGTATATGCGGGTTAAAAGTTAAAGCAGTAAGCTAAAGAAAAATGAAAACAGCAATAAAGGAACAGTCCTTTTAGAACAAGATAATAAAATTATCTCCCAACTTAATGATTTAATCAAACTCAAGTATAAAGGTTTAAGAAGGTATAAAAACCCGCGGTACGTCCCTATTATTAGATAGAAAGCTTCATTAAAACTTAAGCCGTGCTTTCAATGCGTGTTTCGTGGTAATTGTATTCTTTAATGCGAAAAACTCTCAGTCGATCTATTAATTAACGTAATAACAAAAAAGCTGAGTTAACTGTATAATCATGAATGAGGGTGCCTTTAAGTGGAATATTTGGTGATATCTAAAAGAAAATTAGCGCCAATGTTTACAGAGTAATGGGTAAATCTCGGCAACGGGAAAATAATATATTAATTTATGATTGTAGGATGAAAATTCATGATATTTATAAAGAAACTTTGGCTGGCTGAATTTAAGTATTATAAGCTCGCTGTTTGTGAAATATACAACTATATATAAAATTATATAAAATACTATATATAAAACTCTACCGTTATTGAGCGACTGACAGACATAGATGAAACTACGTGGCGCAGAACTCAGAAATTTCTCTTATGAGTATCTTGGGAACTGTAGGGAACCCTAAGAAAGAATATCTTAAAATTGCTATGGGAACTAGAAAAAACTAGTTTAGTTCAAATATCTTATATCAATATAACATATTTTGATTTACAAAGTCATATAATAATTTTAATTAAAATTCGATAGAAATGTGCCGGGCGAGCAAAAATTAATATTTTACAAAATTCGAACATAGAGGTGTGTTATCGAGCAAAAGTGATTATTTTATAAAATTTGAATTTGCCACGCAATACTATGTGTAGTATTGTTATTATGGAAACGACGAATACTCCCCAGAGATTAACCCCTGGCATTTATTTATACCGATATCCAGGTTGCCTCCCAAAGGCCACATTTGAACAGCTACCATTTGCAAAAAACGGGAGAAAACCTTTGTGTAATTTTGTTTACTAATTATAAATTTTCAAAATTAAATTGTAATATAAAATTTCTAAATATTTATTTTTACTATAAACTTGTGCTGGTTGCGTAATAACGCGTTCGACAATTATATAACACTTTGCGGGTTCATCGTACTGTCCACAAATGTAATGTAGCGTAACGTACACAGTATAATGCTAGACCCTGATAACCGTTTTTTCTCATTCGAAGCTCGTACCCATTGTGCAGCTAAAGGTTTCTGCTGGAGCGTAAACGTTGAAAAGAACAATAAGCGTTCTCTTTATGGAAGTTCTAGGTCATTATAGCCGACACTGGGAAAGGGTTTGAGTTGAGTGTCTTGTAAAAGAAACGAATGTTAAAATTCTTGAGATGAACTACTTCGAGGCTGGAGAAATTTAGACTAAGGAATTTCTTAAGCACATTTATCCTTATATTGTGTAACGGTTCGATGCAGTCACATTTTGCGGTCCGAATACATTAGTTAGTGCCATCATCAGGGTCATTAAGCATTCATGACGTTCGTCGATAGCATATAGGTATGGCTGTAACGTACCATATGAAATATCATTACCCATTTTGGTAATGTGGAAGTAAAGATTAGCTGTCTGCCATATTGATTGGGTGCAGGATATTGTAAGCCAATATGTTCATATTAAGCCTCCATATCAGTAGAGCAGACGTGATAATTTGTACATACATAGGTTAAAATTACGATTAATAGTCTACACACTATTAATTTTCAGTTTATTATTATTTAAAAATAAAATCAAAATCAGCTTCACGATGTATCTGGCACACAGCAAAATAGGCAGAGAACCTCGTGTTAACACACTCCGTTCTCGTTTGTTGGGTGGTGGAACTCAACAAATTTCTTCGAGTGAGGATCGAACCCACAACCAGTTGCTTTTAAAGTCACACACATGTGCCCATGCACTATGATTGACGCTGACTGAGAAGACAGTTAAGCCTTTAATATGTTAGGGTACATACTACATAATATTGATGGAATTGCTTATATTGTTACATAAATAACTCCATTTCTAGGTCTACTAATAAAACCTTACGGCTTTGACAACAGCTCGAAAACTAAATAAAAAAATAACATAAAGCTTATCAGAACACAGTGGCATATCAGGGAGATGGAACGATTAAATAATTATAATCACTTCCAAATAACGTCAACACAAGGACACTTAACGTTGGTTACATTTAATTTTCCTACTGATATGAGCGGCCTTGTTGCTTACATAAAAAAAATTCGTCGTACCTAGTTCTTCAATGTAATTAAATGAGTTTGGCTTTAAGATCCAGATAAAAAGATTCATACATACTTAACACAGCTTATTCATATGATTATATGAGTTTTTTTATCACTTTTCAAGGCAATGAGTAGCAATATAGAATAATTAAATTTAAGAAAATAATTATTCTTGTGTTAAGAGTAAAGTGTTTATATATTGTAAATATAAATCACCCAAGAGGTGTGGGATCTAATCTGGCTACATTGAAATTGTAATTAAGTATTGACACATAAGAAGATTTCTCACTGTCACTTCCTTTTGCGTACTCTGGAGACATTTTTTATATTATTCTTTAAAATCTATCACAGCACACAATGGAATACCGTAGAAACAACCTATTTATATGTTTTAAGTCTATCCTCAACTATATAACAATGATATGACTAGAATTTATTAAAAGAACTCTATTATTTGAATTTCAATAATTAAAATTAAAATGACACCTTTAACAATAAAGTGTGCTAGGAATAACTCTGTTAGCGTCTTTTAGGTTTTCCAAAGAAGTGATAGATCAGAGTATTTAGCAGCCGTATTATATCCGTATATCTTTTGAATTAAAATAAAAAAGATGATTAAAATATTAAAAAAAACATGTATTTATTAATATAAAGATATACATACCACGAGTGCGTGTCGCACCCGTCTTTCCGCCGCGGCGTATGGCTCCCTATTATGCTGCAGGTAGCGACCTGGAAATAACGAACAATCTATAAGTTATAAAGTTTAACATATAACATACAGCTTTCACCATTATATAACAACACAATATATAGATTTGATCAGAATCTACTGATTCCAGCCTTTCCAGGCAATATACAATGCAAATCTCAATAGGATTAGTTGACTGGTACTAATCAATTACTATTGAATGAGGCTGGTCCAGAGCTGCCGACTGCGGTATTATTAACTAAATATTGAATTAGACTTATTGGCCCCCGGTAATTACATATAATTTATGTTTTGCACGCTCTCGCAAGCTCATGACATAATCAAATCCAATACCATTTATTTGATAGACCAACGTTCAGATAATTAAGGTTACAGTTAGGTTGGGACAAATATTTGCACAGAGTAAAGCATTTTTTTGGGTTAGGAGTACGTATTTTTGTACTTAATTATTCCGACCGACTTCGTTTCTTTACTTATTAACGTAAACCTATAACAGTATTGTAATGTGCGTATGTTTTCGTACCTTTCTTACAATGTTATTCAGATCTTTACTTTATTACACTCTAATGACTAAACTGGCACAATTTGAAAATAAACCGAAACACCGATTTTGTGAGCACACGACCGACTTGAATAAGAAATTGTAATATAATAACTTGATTTCAGTTTTAAAGACGATCGTTCACCGTTTATCAAGATCGCCCCAGTGATATGACACTGGCACATTTCCGTGTGACATTAAATGTAATTCACAAAATAATCACTCTACAAATAAGTTAATACATTATATTTTTCTTATCAGCATATATAACTGTGTATCTAGAATACGTGTTAAGTTTAAATTATAGGTGACTAGTGCCGCATCTCGTCTGTTTATTTTTAAGATAAAGTTAAATGAAATATAAAGACTGTATCATATTTACCGTAGCTTTGGAATATTTGGTCACGTTTTCATTACATAATAAAAAGATGAGCGAAAAAGTTATTATATATATCATATAAGAGAGTCACATATGTTTGTTAAAAACTAAATAACTTTTATATTTCAGTGTAGACTAAACGATGTGAAAACAAAAAATATGTGTACAATTTACTCTCGACGATGTATTAAAAGCTAAAATTATTTTGATTTTTATCCCGAGAAAATACATAATGAGGCTAAGATACACAAACATACAAAGCTACAGATCCTAAATTCAAAATAACTTTTAAATATAAATTAAACACACATAATTTAAAAATATTTTTAATAAGAACTTCCGTTTTTCACGACATTTAACGAGCGAAAAGTTTGAGTTATAATGTAGTACAAAATTTATTTTAGGGTCATTAAAACAAAGATCAAGCTTGAAAACGACGTCAGGAAGGAAATTACTGCAGAAATTATGCAAAGCTGCGCCTAAGGATCATTAAATATGATGATTTACATAATTACTAAATCGTGATTGATCATCGCTATAATATAAGGTAATAAATATAGTCCGCCAACCTAAGTAATTTTAGCTATAGGTAGCGTAATTATGTTTTTGAAGCCGTCGTGGCGCAGGGGCACAAGTGTAGGATTGTAAACGCGAGGGTTTATTGGTTCGATTCAAATTTGGGGAATGAAATATTAAATATTTTCATTCCCTCGCTCTGGCACAGCAATGAGGCAAGGACGTCGTTGATTTCCGCCACTCAACACGCAATGTCTCGAGAATTCTGTAGATAAAGTAGATTCCCAGTTTCTCTCTGTCTACCCTACTATGTGCGGGTACAGCGAAAAATTGTGGTAGACAGAGGAAAATAGCGTTAAAACACTGCATTTCGCCCTTTCCTCTCAATCGAGCGGAACTCAAAAACGCACTGTATTAAATATTTGTCAAACATTATATGTAACAAATTTTTCGAACGTCAAAAATGCTTTTGAAATTCACTTTTACCTATAGGTAAAACATAGCTTTCGTAATAGAATAATGAGCTTTTTCCGTTCAGCGCTCGTCAGTTGTGAACGACGTATCTTTCATTTCGCAGAGCACCTATACTAGCTATGATAGTTCGTGCAGCGAATCAGTTCTAACTTCTAGTCTAGGCAATAACAGATAGTGATGTCACGCAAATGTCACTAGTCTTCGTTATATGATTAGCGTTACTGTGAATTATCATAATATATTTTGTTCTTTTTTTATTAAATTATTATAATTTGTTACTATATTTTTATTCTTCGCTTGCTCTGGTGTAGAAGCTAAGCGCGGCGTTGAGTGCCGCCACTCAACACGCAATGCCTCCGGATGTCGGCGGTAAGTGGGGAAAGAAGTGTAGACACTGATTTATTTTATTTTTTTGCTTTCACACTGTATCCCGCACATAGCAGGATAGGGAACCTCAACAACGACTTAAGACATTCCGTTCTCCACTTTCCGCCGAATTCTGGAGGCATGGCGTGTTGAGTGTCGGAACTCTGCGCCGCTCTTAGCTTCGTCACCAGAGCCAAGAGATGAAAATAAGAAATACTTTATTTCTGATGAGACTGAAACCCACAACCTGTCGCGTTTACAGTCCCACGCTTCTACCCCAGCGCTACGACCCAACTACTCAACTATAAGTACTATTTATTTAATTTATTTACTATGTTGGAAGAAAGAAAATATTGTATGAAAATAGTTATATCTAATAACTATTTGTATCTAAGTAATAGAGTTGTAAAATAAGCGTTACAACTGGGATTATAACCTAATTTACTAGACAAGTTTTATATTTATAGTCTTATTGTTCTAGTTCAGTAGCAACATTGAAGACGGCTTGCGAACACAATCCCTTTACAACACTATTAAGTTATCGTAACCAGCGAGTTATGTAAACTAACATAGTAAGCGGCAACTATTAATGGAGTTAGCCTTTCGTATAGTAAGTAAGCCCAGCCTATTTCTATAGGCTATGGAGCTTATGTAACGAAAAAGTTATGGCTATGATGGAAAAATGGTTACTATAAAGTTGGATTTGGGATGTCAAACTAAAGAATTAATCAATAAAAGTGGCTAAAACTGTTAAACTTTATCGATACCTGTTCTGCTGCGTAGTTCAGAAGTCAATAATCAAGTGCCTTTTACTTATTGTTCGAGAATAATGACAAAAAATACTGTATATATCGTATTCGAAGGCTTTCAAAGACAATACGAGCCCGTACGTATTCGATTACTCTGCGACCTTCTTGACAAATGGACGAGATATAGATCGATCCTTAGACGAATTTGTGTGAGTCACATCTAAACCCGCCTCTTGGCTCGGTGTATAATCATTACGCGTCTAGACAACTGGCGTCGCCCAGGCGGCGTCTATGGAAATATAATGATGCTGCAGTCACATTCTCCCAACATATTACCTAAAAACAAGGCTATGCGGTCTAGAAGTAAGGAAATGGCGAATTATTGCCATCATAAAAATATAGGTTAATGGATATTAGGTTATTTATTATGCTAAGTATGGCAATACGAAATCGATAAAAATATCGAGTTGAAACAACCTGTTTTGTAATTCGTGTTTCTTAAATCGCTATTTTTGTGCTTTATAATTATTTTAAGCTGACCACTTTTATTTTTGTTCCGTAATTAAAGCAAGACATTCACGCGAATAATTCGCGTTGATCTTATGACGAATAATTTGCTATATTTTAATTGGCTATATTATTAAGAATTTATATTTGCCATATCGATCGATGTTACACAATTAGACACAGTTTACATACCTGAGTTAATTTCGAGAGAAAAATTAAGGCAAGAGATTAAGGACGGAAAATGCAAAACGCTGATGTTCCCTGAAACGTCTCTTAACTCCATATCACTATAACGTAACTTAGTGGTCCATTGAGGTGCATTTTCTTCATTTTCCAAAAAAAAGAAGGAGGCTTTCACGCAACAAATTGGTCACCTAATAGTTCAGGCACTTGAGTCATAATTACTTGTGAATTTCCACGCGACACTAAGGGGGCACACATTATATTATGAAATAGTAACAGGGACACGTGCTATCGCGGCAGAGAGGGACGGATTCACTAAACGTCCTTGGCGCGGGGGTCGGCAGGGCGCCTGCGGCATCAGACGTTTCAATCATCCCCCGTGCCTCCCCCCGTCGCCGGGGGGAGGGAGGGGGTGGGAGCGAGATGCGCGACGCCGTGCTATTGACCGACGCGCGGGCCACGCCCACCCAGCGAGGGGGACGATCTGCTCCAAGTGAAAATCGAACGTCGGCCCGGGCAGACGCTGGCTCAGCTGGTGCATCAAGGTTACCACTCACTCATGCATTTCCTACATTCCAATGAGGCCACCAAATATTATATTTCAACAAGAATTCATTATATAATATGCAACAATGATTTAAATCTGTTTGCTCTACCTACTGCATTTATCAGATATTAAATATTCCTTTAGAACTGACAATACTGGGATTTTCAT
>JAATLQ010031564.1:57802-75890 GCA_013421005.1 Heliconius erato x Heliconius himera
GGGACGATCTGCTCCAAGTGAAAATCGAACGTCGGCCCGGGCAGACGCTGGCTCAGCTGGTGCATCAAGGTTACCACTCACTCATGCATTTCCTACATTCCAATGAGGCCACCAAATATTATATTTCAACAAGAATTCATTATATAATATGCAACAATGATTTAAATCTGTTTGCTCTACCTACTGCATTTATCAGATATTAAATATTCCTTTAGAACTGACAATACTGGGATTTTCATACAACTTAACGATTCAAATACTTGTGATGGCCATTTTGAATAAAGAGTATTTTGATTTCCATTTGATGTGTATATTGTAATCACATTAGTACCAGGTAATGGGTTTTTATTTTTAAAAATTGTCAATTATATATTAAGTTACCTATTATATTATTTATATATTATATATTATTAATGTTATTGAAATACAGGCGAACTCTTTCCAAGACAAAACAACGAGTGCTCAGATTTGGATCGCGACACCGGATAGTAACCTTCGCACAAACACTTACGTAACTCCGACCTACCGAGTCGCAATGAAATCTTGTAATAATAAATCTTCCTATAATTGTCCAAGAACATTTAGCCAGACGCTAGTGTAATAGGTACATACTAGGAGAAAAATTAATCTTAGGTACAATCTAATGAGATTTTACAGTGGTTTTTGTTAATGTCGATAAAATTCATTGAAATCAAAATGTCTTAATTATTTCTTTTTTATATATTATACAGTTTTTTTTACCAGAATGTACATTTGTAAAAATATACAATTCACAATCACAAACAAACCAAAAGAAACACTTAGAATTTTCTAAACTCTTTTAAACATAGTACATAAGTAAAACATAGTACAAAAACAACAAAACTCTAAGTAACTCTGAGGAAATATACATTTTAGCTTCTCACCCCATTTGCGTTCCACACAGAGATCATTTAACCTCCTAAAACAGAAAATACGCGAGTATCTTGGCAACTGATCGCATTAAATAAATGAGATGCATCTGGGATACGGGCGACAAAGAAATAAGGAATTATAAATTATAATGTTTATGGTAAATTTTTCATAAATGAAATGTCACGTGGAGATATTTTCGTATACCTTTCGTTAATTTTTTCCATTTCTTTTTTAAAGTTACATATTAAGTGAGCTACTAACTATGTCAAAGTTTTTATAACGATTATTTTATTTAGTCTTCCTGTATTTTGTAAACAATTTTTTAAATATTAAAATGAAAATGTAATTTTGAGAACGTGCCATATTACGAGGTGGACTTAGGAAGCATATAATGTGTAAATTACTTATTTTTCTTCAAAAGCCTACAATCCTAGCAGTTTCGCAAAAAAATGCCAAACTATGTAGAGATGTGTGTAAGCTCGCCTCGTGAAAGGCGAACATTGGAGTACGCCTTGACCCGCTGGTTTTGTGGTAGTAGAATTATATGTAAAGGCTTTGAAATGAGTGTTCAACTAAATTAACGTATGAAAATTAACAAAAATGTTGCAAATATTTATTTTGATTAATTGAAAAACAGTTCTTAGATATAGCGATATACAAATGTAGCTTTTATTAGTATATACGACTACCGTAATCGTAAACTTGGCACCATATGAACAATTAACTGAATCGTGCATTGTTTATTTGCAACGCTCTGATACTTTATAATCTTACGGGTCACTTAGTTTTATCTTCAGAGAGTGGGTCACGGACGCTTCAATGAGGGAACAAATGAAAAATATACATATATGTTGATAGAAGTCTGAATTATGCAATATATCAGTACTTTACTATTAATGTATTAAAAGTGAATTCTACATAAAATGTTTACAAACAAACCTGTCTAGTGTAGTAGTAGTAGTATATCATATACTTATATAGTAGTATATCCTATCGGGAAATATCGATATTGGTAAAGGACTTAAATATGATTCCGAGAAATTAAGTGTAGGGTCGGTTCCCGAATATTCACGACTAGAGCCGAATCAACAACCAATCAACAGCGCGTATCACTTTAAATCGACCATTGAAAATTACACCCTGCCGTCTCTCACCTCACCGCTGAAGAGACCTAAAATCATACTACTGCACATTCAAGTATTTTCAAGGTCAATGTTCCATTTATTTACTAAATAAACATTTTCATACATACGTATGTAAAAAGTTACGAATATATTTTTACATTTACAATAAAAAAGAATCATGGAGAAAACGAACAAAATTTGGATATCTTTTTAGTGGCAACCATTTATCATGTAAGCTGACGTAACGAGCTTACCAACCACTCCCAAGAGAAAAATACTAGAGGTTTATTCCATTTCATTTGTAGTTTTGAGTAGATTGTTGGCAACTATTTGAGTGTACAGCCATAAAGTTAAGTATTATCAGTTTATCTTACTTTGTGTTCATATCAAATTATTTTTTTACTCCATCAAGTCTACATATTTTCAGTGTTTTGTATAAATTTAGGATGTCGCAACAACGCAATAAATTTTCTTTTAAAATTTTAATAATAAACAGAAGATCACCAAAAACAAAGCGAAAGGCTTTCATTCTAAAGTAAACACTGTCGGACATAATAATAAATTAACGTTTTAATTTTTTTTTCTAAATTTACAACGAGCTTGATAAATTCAAATATCGGCCCGTGGGATTACACACACAATGAGTCTACTATACATCTGCCAAAGTCATTTCAAGAAGCCGTTATGCTTCATTACCAGCCGATTTATTTTCAAAGATCATGAAAAAGTTATGATCCATGTTTTTTTAAAGCAATCTCACGATAAAGTTATTTTATATTTTCAAAGAAAAGTACAATAATCAGCTATACTTCTTGTACTGCACTAATAGAAGTGGGTAGAACTCAATATATTGTTAATACGTAGATCTACAAGTATACTTATTTAATTAAACTTATAAATCTGGATTGTGTTTAATGATTTTTTTATATATGTTGGAATTGTAAAAAATACTTTTGTATTAGATAGTCTATTTGTCAACGAAGGTCATGATGTATTTAACCTATATGCTATGTTACATCACGTTAATCCTTTCGGAGTAACCATTCTTTATTGTGACATTGTTTCTATCTACATCACCACATGACTGCGCTTTAATAAATCTATTACAATTTAGTCTCAATTAAAAAAACTTATTTAACAATTTCGTAATTCAATTTAACCAGTTTTAAAAATTTCATGTGTTAAATTTGAAACCTGTCCTTAAATCGAGGTCATTTTCACCGATAGATCGATTTTAACACGTTTACCTGTACGATCGTAAATTCTGATCATTGAATCCTAGATCGATTACGTAATTGAGTTGCATTGAAATAATGTTTTCGTTAAAGAGAATGCCACAAGGTCTCAAGTGATTGTGTTTGTGAAGAACTTAGGTTATTTGATTTTCTTATATTGACTGAATCGTGTTAATTCTATATTTTTGTTGACTACTTTAAACCGTTTTCTTGAAATAATGCAACGATGATAAAATTGCCTTCAACATCTAGGTATTTATTATTCATGTTCTTTAGTACTTACTGTTCATCTATTGTTATATAGCAGAAGCTATGATAAAATCAACATAATAATTTTAAAGACTTTAGACATAATAATTACTTAAATAATAATAAAAATAATATTTCATACATTCAGTATTATTAGAATTCATTTCAAGAATTAACTTTTCACAAATATACAATTTTCTTTTAATTACGCGTATTCCAATGTAAGCAGAGAAAACTTAATGTCACTCACTGTTTACTGTCCTTCCAAATTCGGGACGTTGCGTGTTGGGTGGCATAATATAACACTGCGGTTTGCGTAAATAAATCTTTCATATTCAGAAGACTGGATATCGAACCCACAACCACGATGACCTCAAATGTACAATCGTATCTAATAATAAAATTTTACTTTAATAAAATTGAATTACAAAAATTAGTTTACACAAATCATTTAATCGATAAAAATGTAAGAAATTATTTCAAAAACAAAATTAATAATATTTTTTTCAAAAACAAAATTATTATTGAAAATATAAGAAATAGTTATTTAGTATTTTCATTCTCTATCTATAAGATAGCATTAATTATTAATTATTATTACTATCAGAAACTTTATTCGTAACCGGTGAAACTGGCCCATAGTGTCTTCTAGTACAATATGTCCCCCTCGACCGTTAACTGGATATGAATGAGCTCAGTGGATTGCGGCTGTGCTTATTGAATTGTGTGACACGCGAAGTCGCTATGTGATGCACAACTTAGTTTCTGTACAATTATTATATTAGAAAATCAACATTTTTTTTGCTGATTTGTGATATTAAAAAACGATATATAAATATATGTATATTTATTGAATAAGTAGTCAACTATAAGTGCAATGGTCGTGGCTTCGACTCTTACTTCAGAGCATGTCTATATATATTTAACCCACCATCTCACTTTCCGCCAAATTCTTGAAACATTGTGTGTGTGTGTGTGTATGTGTGTGTGTGTAGTCTACAACTGTAGGTAAAATTGTTATACATACAAATAATACAATTACAATACACATAGTACTGTCTATAAAATCGTTCTCTTATATAATTGTATGTAAATTTCTCTATTTGACTACATATCATTTTCAGAATTTTTTACTTAGCCAAGCACAAACTTAAGAAAAATGTTGAGCATTATCTGTATAATATAAAATTTAGGTAAGTAATCATCAAAAATCAATTACTTTTTATACGGCAACTTTCGAGTCTCGTTTAGAGATTTGTGTTTGTTTTTTTCCTAAAGCTGTAGTTTTTTTGTAAAGGTTTTTAATGAATTAAGTTTTTTTAAGACTTTGGGTAAAAAAAAACTCCTACTTTGGGTAAAAAATGTTATTGTGTATACAATATAAATAATACTTATTGTTTATATTCATGATGATTCTATATTAATGTTATTCATCAATTTCAACAAAAAAATACTTTATTCCTAAAATGTTAGCAAATAAAAGGTCAGGTATTCTCAACCAGGCAAAGCCAGCACGGCCGCTACTTTTACATAACATATGCAAATTTCATTTGAAGTTATTTAATATTTTTCAATTTGTGAAAAACTTAAAGAACTTTTACAGGAGCCACAGACGCAAAGAGAGATTTTAATTTCGAAAAAGAACAAATTGAAAGAAAGAAACTAACGTACTACAAATTATGATTGTGTTAGATTTATTTAATTTTAACCACCATCAAAAAGGAGGAGTTTATCAATTAATAGTTAAATTGTAAAATAAATTTATCATCATTCAATTTACCATCTCAACCTTATAATAAATCGTATAATACATAAATAGAAGTATATTTACAACTTTCGCACCGGTTTATCTAGTTCCACGGAAATCGTTGGACGCAGTCTACAACGAACACTCGAAACGTTGTAGTCGGTAGTACTCCATCAATTAGTAATGGCACTCTTCCGGCCTTAATTGTGGACTGTAGGGGTGGAAAGTACACACTTTAAATAACTCGAAATTTTAGTTTTAAAATCATATTTATTTAACTATACATCCATTATATAATGATTTTTTAGCTCAGTATTTTATACAGCGTTAAATAGAAAAGATAATTTGCCTTCGCTCTTTAAACTATATGAATGTTGAAAGTTGAAATCGTTCAAATATACTATATTTTCCTGGCCGTTTTTCGGAAGGATATATCAGACATATAGTAAATGAGAAAAACGTGTGATAAGAAAATTCACTTAATCCCTCGAAAATACTAAAAATTGATACATTTGTGTATTATTTATTAACTAGTAAAATTTTAACAAGAACAATTCCATTTTTTATAATATTTTTTGATTTTAATAGCTTCTATAAAAAAATATACTGACAGAAAAGTAATTAAGACGTAAATTACTTAACGTCACACAACTAAAATAAATTGTTATTTACAAGGTATCTTTTCGTATGTTATGTTCTATTAGAATAATTATTCAAATAATATAATTATATATTAGTTATAAAGTTAAAAAAAAAGTTATATCTGCACAATAGATAAAACTATTCATGTAGAAATTCAAAGTTAAATAACGTAATGTTAATATTAAATCTACTATCAACGACGAAGTTTGAAAGCCTATCTAACCGAACTAGAGCAACCCTATTTTTAGGAGTTGCTATATTAGTTTCCGGGGACGTGTCGCTATTCGTAGTACAAGCTTTCTAATTCAATTTATTTACTTGGAAATTTCGTATGGCCACCTGAGATAAATGCAATACGACGCTCAATTTACTAAGTTTATCATTGGTGGCTGACCATAAAGTGGATCGTTTCAATAAAGGCATTGTCATATTCCAAACTCAATACAGTAGTAAGAGAGGTGCTGGGTAGAAACCAGTGGAAGAAGATCATCCGCAGATGCAACCTTCATGCTGACACACGGCTGCGAGCTTCAGACATGAGGTACAGGCTAAAAGGAGAGATAATTGAAATGATCTGACGTTGTCAGCGTATAGTCAAATTAAGTATACCGATTCTAATGATTAACTAAACTATCTAACTAATGATAAGCTATAATAATAGCTTTCTCATCATATTTTGCGGTGGACGTAATGTTTTAACATTAGGTTGTTTTTGCCGCTTTCTACTACTAGAAAAAAACGCGAAACTCATCATATTCCTCTCACTGACACAATATTGAAAAGAAAAAAAAAGCGTTTACTTCTCATTAACAAATTCATCATCCCTGGAAATTTGTTGGCTACGACTACGAATAACTTGTTTTAGCAAACTTTTGTGTTTGGACAAGCTGACTGATGTAGAAGGCGGATGGTTTTGAAATGTTTACACTTTTTACCACCGCTGGCTAGGTAACTGGATAGATGCTTTTGTTAGTGATCTCTGTATACAACTATACGAGTATATCGTAACAGAGTATTAGAAGAAACATTCCTAGAATTCTATTTCGCTGACTTATTGCATTAATTGAATTTAGCTGGTGAAACTAAACTGATTTACTTAAGTTCCCGTATCTTCCGCATTTTGAAACCCGTAGGTTGAGAGTACCTAATAATATTTTACTCTATTCTTTACTTTCCTCCCATTTTAGAGATTGAGTGTTGGCCGGCAAAACCTAAAGCCGCACTGCGTCTCACCAAAGAAACACACCTACATATACATATATAGATTTGATAATTTAATACAGTATCGTATCACATACGATTTAACTGAGCCATGGCGACGAGAAGCTGAAGTTAAGAAGATTAAATATAATCAACAGAAAGACTAATTACTAATATTTTTTCTATATATACATATAATATTATAAATATTTTTTATAAGAATTTTATAAATAAATACAGTATATAACTACGTCAAATTACATTCACTTAAGAAATTCACAACTAAGTGAAAGTAAGTTTACTTTACTTACATAAGAAAATACATTTTAGGTTGTCATAATAATACGATATTTACGTTTCCACCGTCTATTACATATATTAATTTGGATTCAGACAATATCATTGGAGGGTGTGTCGGAATATAATTATTTCCACCCTAACTTAATCTCGTGGCTTTCAGGCATTCATGTTATATAGGTATATCGCTGTAACAACTTGGTAGCACATGTCATTTAAAATAATAATATGTTCGTCTAAGATGGTTAAGTTTAGAAAATTTATGTTCTCGAAACATAAATTTTCCTTGAAACAAACAAACACATAATTTATTTATAACAATTTTGCAATCTTGATTTATTACATTTTTATTATATACAGTAAAGTTGCATATTAACATACTTCAGGGTTTGCTTTTTATACAAATTTTAATATCGACATTTTCGAATTGAATAGCGTAATGACTTAATGCGTCAATATTATGTAAATAAATATAAGAATTCAATATTTAGCGTATTATGTGTTTACTTTTAGAGTACCGCAAGCACGATGTTCGCATTCAATATCACCTCAAGTTAACTCCCCATTTTCTTTATCTATCTCCAAAAAATAGATCAAAAATAAGAGTGTTATAATACTAGGATCTCTTTTCCTTTTTCTCTTGTGCTATCTGTGTTTGTTTTATGAACACGTCACAAGACATGTCAAACGTAATCCTAACGTGGGTGTCACGTTTCAAAATTGTATAAATTTTGCTTCGTGGTAAAAATGATCCACAAGCTTCTTCTTTCCAGTAATATATTCTAGTAATATAAATATTTTATTTTTAATAAAAATGAAAAGTTCAACTAAATCAATGTTTGCAATATCCTTGGAATGATTTATGTTATCCACCTAATATCTGTGTAATACTTTCTACAATTGTTTCAGAAAGAATATAACTCTATTTCAATTTTCCACAAAAATACTGAAAACACTATTATTCTAAAACTAAAGATAGATGTTTTATAAATATATAAAATGTTCAAGTACATTAGGAAATGAAAAGCTTTGATGTTTCACTTAGTAGTAGATTATTTTTAAACACAGTAACGCGAAGTACGACCATTGAACTATGAGATATTTCTATTCAAAGCCGATTATGTTTAGTTATAGAAAATATTTTTCTTGCTTTTATTACAAAGAGTTGTTGATTTGCGTATCTTTTATCAAAAATATCTATTGTAATTTATAGGTACACATAAATTATACTAATATTGTAAATCTGAAAAGTTTGTTTGTTTGAAAGTGCTAATCTCAGAAACTTCGAGTTGCAAAATTCCTTTTGTTATTTTATAGTTCATCTACCAAAAAAGACTATAATATTGTTAAACCGCGATCTTTCAATGTGTCATATAGAAGCGAACCCGCAGGATAAGGCGAGATACTCGATATAATAAATTATTGTTTTAGTTTCGTTCTCTTCAATTATGGCTTTTACCGTATTCACCTAGAAATATTAAAACTCATCGACCTGGTTTCAGCAAGTCACAGCCAGTTCGTTTGCTCACACTCGACCCAAACACGACGTCAATTCATCAATAATCTGTCATGTTTTTTTTTCTTTCGCATGTCAGGAAAAACGTACATCAGTATATTTTTCGTCTGGCTATAAATATTACTTTTGTTTTGACGTTTTAACATAAGTTTTGACAATAAAATGGTTCCCAAGATAAATAACGCCAAAGCTTTAAATAACATAGTTAAATATGAATTAACTTTTAAAGTTATTATGTTATTAATTGCAGCAAATAATCGAGTAAAACAAAGAAAATAAAATTAGGTAAATATAATTGTATCAAATAATTTTATGTTATAGGTATCAAGCTGCTCAATAAAATGGAAAATGGAATGCAAGACGAAAAGCGTAGACACAATACCGCCTTACTGGAACCTTAGAAATAGGCTGTCTGGTTGTTTTATTGTTCAATGACAGTGATAGATTAATGTAGAATATTATTATGGTACGATTGTACCTATGTATTTCGTTTATGCATTCTTTTTTTACTGTACTGTAAAGTATATTAAATATTAAAGTCTTACGTTACTGAGCAACTGACAGACAAACATACAACAAATCCGATAATACGCGGTTGTAATATAATTTCTTGAGGAGTATAAAGGAGCGCGAAGAGAGGATTTTCCAAATTTTCTACGAGAACGGAAAAATGGGAATTTTACACTCAACGCAATTAAGTCCACGTAAACGAAGTTGCGGACGGCAAATAATAAATATAGAAGTGTATTTGTATATTAAATAAGTATATTGTGATTGTAATTCAGATTAAAACTGGAATAACCAAAAAGTAACAAATAATATCATAATTATTTTTATTATTTTTATAAAAGAACATTAAACGAATTGAGAAAATGATACATTGCGAAATAGCATGCTTCTAAACTATGAATGAGTTTTTTTTATATGGAAACGAAGTAAATTAAGCATTTTTGCACGTAACCGGTTAGTAGCTGGATTGAAAAAAATTCGTATGATGTAATGGTCGGCGACCTCCAGCCTGCCTTTACTTTATTATATTACTGAGCACGTGGGCAGTAAGAACATAAAATAATATCTCATCCTATGTTTTGCGCGCGGTATTGTTTTAGTGTTAGTAAAACCAAATAGAAAATAGCCAAAATTGGCTCCACACCATTGCAAGGGAGATAAGCATTCGAGTTAATTCGTTTACTTTTAGAAAGCTTTACGTTTTTAATACCAAATGTCTGGGAGTGGAAACCAAGTGTTAAGATACTCCTTTCCTTTCGCGAAATTTTTGACACAATATATGTTGATTGGTAGAAATTAGCACCAAACTTTGGTTTACTAGACTAAACTACTACTACTAAACTAACTTTTTAATATGAACCTGAGAATATACTTTAACAGAAACGTAACGTATGTACATAAACACTATAACGTGCTTTAAAGCTATCATCACGCAAATTTTGGATATAATCGTTGCGCTAGCTTCCATGATTAATGAGCAAAACATGATTGATCTGTTCGCGTGTATAACAAAACGTTTGCAGATAAATAAAGGTAAAAATATATTGTTAAATTATATTTCACATTGAGTTTTAAAATTATTTATACTTTAATATCATAAAGCTGAACAAATGGTTTGGTTGAACGAGATAATCTCAGGAACTGCTGTTTGGAATTTTAAAAAACTTTTAAGTTATAAGTTAAATTATGTTAAGTAAATTAAGCTAGCCATAAGCTGTTAAAAAACAGCAAGTTAATAATTTCGATGCACTTAAAGTCACAAGTCACCCCCAGGCACTCAGAATGGCTCATGTGTCACCCTTCTTATCTAAAAAAAATTAAATCAGCTTCACGCTGTATCCCGCACACAGCAGGGTAGGCAGAGAGGAGTGTCTTAACACTAGGTTCAGTGTTAAGACACTCCGTTCCCCACTTTCTGCCGAATTCTGGAGGCATTGCGAGTTGAGTTGACCATTCTTATCTATTTCCATTTAACCATGGGGACGAAGACACAATTAAAAGCTAGTAAATAATATAAAATTAATGTACATTTCTGTTGAAAAGTGTTATTTACGACTATCTACATTTTCCAAGCTATTAAGGACGGTGTAGCAAGTTAAGTTAGTTATAAGTGAGTAAGACGTTAACGATTTCTATCAAGTTCGTGGTAATAACCTAGGTCATTTATTTCGATGAGGGCGGAGATGGTAGCCATCGTAAAATAGTCAAGGTAAGTTGTCCATTTAGTAAATCTAGATTCTAGATGTTTTAAGTTGAACCGTGAGAAATAAGGAATAAATAATATAATTAAGGAAAAGTGAAACTGGATAGTTTTGGGGGCCATCCCGACATGCGATAGTGAATTATTTTATTTTATCCGCTTTGGTAAGACACAATGCGGCATTGAGTTCTGCCACTTAACATGCAATGTTTGGAATTGAGGCGGAAAATAAAGAATTTATTTAGAAAATGACTCGACTCGACTCGAACCCGCGCCTTCTGGAAACCGACTAAGATAAGTATTTTTCTTTCCTAAGTGTGGAATAATACTTTAAAAATTTTAAAAATAAAGAACTGTTTATCTTGACACATGGCTCTCTCTACGTATCCCGAAAAATCGTGAGGTACAAAAAAACTCAATTCAATGCTATGTTAAAATTAACGTAAAATTGAACAATATGAAATATTGATAGTTAAAAGTCCAATCGCTTAATATTAAAATGAATAGGCGATTTCCTGCTGTTTATTGGCAAAACGTTTTGAGGCCCTTCGCATTTCTATCCCATTACACATGTACATGTGAGTATTAACTTGTTTATTATTCTATAAATTTATATATTTTTTGTTAAATATTATTAGTTATTAAACAATTTTGTAACAATACAGGCTAATATTTTATGACAGAAGGCAAATGAAAATTCGATTCTGTGATCTTTTAGACATTTTTTAAAATCTTAAAATACCTTTTCTATGGGTCACGCAAATGAAAAAATATACTTTTACTATTTAAACAAAACGTTGAACACACACTTATATTTCGTTTAGATTTTTTAAAAATGAATCGCGTACTTACGCTAGAAAATCAAAATCCGTAAACAATAACTACATAACTAAAGTTTATTTAAATATACTTACCACAGGAAGTGCGATTATACTAATAAAAAAAAAGAAGATAATAAGCGTACAGTACAACAAACAGACGCCGTTGCCGATAATTACCAATTGTTGGCCGCCATCTTTGCGTGTGAGTCATGCGCCCACGCACTGGCGCGAACTACCTACATACATCAAAATGTTATACAAAAACCGAGGTTTACCTCAACGTTACGTGATAACTTATTTACTATGTTTGACTTAAGCGTTTGTACTATTCATTTTGAAGTTCTTATTTTGTTAATTTTCCTTAATGACTGTTTTTATGGTGTGAAAATTATATTAGTAATGTTTCTATTTATGTATTATAATTAAAATATTATCTTGGGATACAGTTTCAATTAAGTTTAGACGACAATGAGAATTTTAATTAAATAAATACAGATGATATTTATAAACAAAACTCGTAGAATATACAATATTTTGTAAAATAATGTAAAGTTAAAAATAATATTTTCTTATTATAGGTATTCATTGTATGTAAATAATAATGTAATTAATAATAGAATATATGATAAGGAAATTAGATATAATAATAAATTAAAAAAGGATACGGACCAAGTGTCTGTAGTGTTAAAAAATAATAAAAAAAAAGAATATACAGTATAAAAATTCCACAAATTTATTAATTATAAGTTTAATTTTAAAAAATACAAACATAATTATTTATAAGTTTAATTTTAAAAAATACAATTTGCAGAAAAATCTACGCTACCATCTAAATCCTTGCGAAGTAACATTAAACATATTACTCGCTTAGTTCCCGTCTCACGCTAATGCATTACTGCAATCATATTTCTTTCCAAAGCATCGGTATTTTCTTGTAAAATATTTCTAAGTTAAGTAACCGTGAAGTTGAACCTTAAAAGTTAACATAAAATATAGAACAATGGCTTTTGTTTCACAATATCTACGGTAATCATATAAAATTAATCTGATAAGTGCTTTCCAAATATAATATTTTCCATTCCGCCATTGTTACTTAATTAACTATTTTATAAATTTATTTTCGGCAGAAAAGCAGTTTTCTTAATACTATGCTTCCTTTGCCTACCCTGAAACAGCGTGTAACTGAATAAAAAATATGGTAATACTCCAACCATTGTTGCGATCATAAAAATGTTGTGATACGAACAAAATACAGTTTTAGAACGTTTGAAGTTCTATACCACACAAACTTTCTAGTTTCTAGACCAGTTACTGCGCGAATCGATTGTGAGAGTGCATTGCTTTCATATTGTACCACTTTCATCCGTAGCTCAAGTTAGTGGGACAATATGATTTACTAAATAAAAGTCAGCATGTTCCCAAACTGATTTTACTTATGTAATACTACTGTTGCAATACTTGCATTAAAACAACTTTAACAAATAAAACATCGCGTTACAGACTAACTTTCACCTCTTCAAGTCAAAGTAACAATTCACGAGTTGCAGTGAAGCATTTTAATCAATTAGGTCGTCGATGACCCTGCCAAGAACTATGCCGAGACCTTTGCCAAACTATTTTCAGTAAGTGTCCCTCGTTAAATTTCCTCAAAACTGCCATTGTTACTAGAATTATTAAAGGATCTATACTTATATTTTCTGGGTCGAGAGATTTTTCAACATTACTTTTAACTGGTTTTTAACTACAGCTTTGTCCGTAAAGTCAAATGGCAATAACTAACTAATCCGGTGATGTAATTCTGACTGCAGGTACAGTGGGTTATATCAAAACAACAGAACGTTGTTTCCCCCCGAGTAATGAATGCACTATCTAACACAAAAAGATTTATTCCATTCGAGCCAGTAGTTCCTGAGATTAGCGCGTTCAACCAAACTAATTCTTCAGCTTTATAAAATTAGTATAGCTACAAAGCCGCTGCAGCTCCACAGAACTACTTAAAATAATAATATATGCCGTATTAGGTACAGTTGAAATTATATATTATTCACCATGGCTGCGATAAATTATTGTGTTGAACTTTTAAAAGGTTGTTAACCTTCCCAATTGTCCAACACGGTGATCCCATTCCCAAGGCACGGCCTCATAAGATCGTTATATGGTGACGCTAGAAGTGATGTCAGATTGATTGCTAACCCTTGACCTCATGGTCAAATGACTCATATAATAAATATACGCTGCAAGTGTGATAAGCCGCCTCATATTAAAAGTTGCCGCATCTACGAGCATTTCATATGCTGTGAGTTTTACTTGGTAATGTAGCGTTAGATAAAAATATTAATTTTGTTTTATCTCCACGATGTATCCCGCATATAACAGGGTTGGCGAAGGTAAAGTAAAGAGTTCAAACACTCTGTTCACCAGTTTCTCCGAATTTTCGACACATTGTTCAAAGCAAAAAAAAAATTTAATGATTTTAATTAAATTAATTTATGTCTCTAGTGGCAATCGCATCTATAGCCGTAGCGTTTACACAGCTGTGCCACTACGCCATTATTTAAAATTTCTTCATTAATTAAATATTCATCATTATCAGCTGTATCCCGCACACAGTTCGCCACTTTCTGCTGAAATGTGGAGGCATTGCGTGTTAAGTGGCAGAACTCAACGCCGCGCTTTTCCTCGACACCAGAGCGAAGAAATGGAAATATAAATTTAAGGAAATATTTTATCTCCTCGAGTGGGGATCGAATCTACAACCAGTCGGTTTTAAAGTCACACTTTGCGCCGCTGCGCCCCGACTGGCCTCTCTAATTTAAAATTTTCCTCATTAATTTAAAATTTTAATATTGATTAAATTATCAGCCGTTGCAATAATCAGCTACAGCACCTGTCTGACACATCGAATAATTGTGGCCATCGTGTCATGGTAGTAACACTAGGCTGGCCGTCACGCATACCGGGTGACGTCAGGCCGAGGGTCACCAGTTTTCTATTCGCGTTGGGGAGTGACGCACGCGCCGGTGACGGTGTGAAGACCGCGCTCATTTTTTACAAACTATATATTTATACCACATCGATCGGTCAACACGGTACGGTCAACGAATCGTGGTCGCCCTGAACTGTTCGGCTGAAGCTGTGAGGCTTCTGAATGTTTGCGAAATAGTAAGAAAAATCTTAAAATCCAATTAACAGATAACTTCAGGGCGGCTACGACTAGTCGACCGTACTGCAATTAATAGAATCTGGCTAGTCGTCACGGGGTAACGACGGTCTTCCATATTTTTGTCCAAAGTCCAAACACTCAAAATCCATGGAATGTTAATACCAAATTGTTTCACAAAAATATCGTTGTTTCCTTTCACACTGCGACGGCTGTTATGTAAGCTTATTTTTGGGTCATGAGATGTACTACCATGTCGCCGACAAAGCTTGATAATTGTAATTTTTTGACAAGTTCCAATATACGAATATTAAGTAAAAATTTTCCACTTTATTATCATAAAATCATTTGTAAAACTGTTTGTGATTTATTCATGAATCGTTTGAGACAAAATCGATTTTTTTTGGAGGACATCTTGGCTATTTCTAACTTCATATGTTGTAAGGATTTTTCTTTTAACAAATCTTTTCGGTTTTTAGATGTTATGTATGTTGATGATTTGTACTAAATTGTTAAATGGTAATAATGAATTTAAAAAAAGTTACTATAATAAGTAATAATACACTTCGACACACAGATTGTATGATTGCTTAAATAAATTTATATATACATACTTATACTGAAGCCATAAAAAGTATTATTATTATGATGATACTAAAAAAATCGTGACCATAATAAAAATAAAAATGACGTAATCAATAAAAAAATATACGTCAATCAAGTTTTTCCAAAGTAAGCTAAATATATGTAGGCATTATGTGGAAGTCTCAAATAACAAATATAAACATGCTGTCTTCTGTATACACAAGTACATATATGTTCATAAACAATAATATGTTTTGTGTATATATAGTAAAAGGAAAATGCTAGATACAATACAATTATGTCATCAAAGGCTTTTCATTATTCACACATTGTGGACAGAATATATTTTGGAAATATATAAAAAAATGTATATACCAGGACTCCAGCCTGCGCTTCTTGACAACAGCCCAAGCACATATATTAATATATTTTTATAATTAACATATGTATTAGATCTTCATCTAATTAAATGTTGCAATTAAAATTTAAGTTTACATAAAATATTATTCAATATCTAATGATAATATTTAAAAAAATGTTATGGAGAAGTGAGGATTTAAACTAGCAACTTTCAATAAAATTCAGCTTGTATGATATATTTTCCGATAAAGAGATACACAGAATGACAGGTATTAGCAAGGGGATGTCACAGTAAAAATGAGCTTAGGAGGTTTGGGCACCTCAAACAAGTAAGTGAAGAATAGCAAAAAAATATTTATAAATGACATTTATGTGGTAAGAGAGGCGGGGGGACATCTCAGTTAATCTTCAAAACTACAGTATCAAAAATACTGGAGGAAGATCATATAAAAAGCAAGAGGGCCTCCTGGAAGGCATGTGTGGAGAGATTCATAACAGTGAACGAGGCCAAAGAGGTTAGCAGAGACCATTGCTTTTAGTGGCCCATTCTCTTTAACTACCCCACAAGGCATGAAGCTATGAAAAATAAAAATTAAGATGAGTTTGATGTAAAATAAAAAGATAATATTTTATTTGGGATTATTTTTACTTTCAATAAATAAACAATTTATTTTTCATATGTCACAATGGTTATAAAAAAATTGTTTACATTACTCTGCCATATAGGTGAGGAGCATAATGTTTAATGCCTAAAGAATAAACAAGTATCCATCCTCATTATTTCATTAATAATAATGCCTGGTCATTATAAAAAATGACCCATTTATCACTCGGCCCATAACATAAATATTTTTTAGCTTCAAGCTGTATCCTAGCAGGTCAAGCAGAAGGCATCTAATGAAAAAAGTACTCCATTTCAATGGAGTACTTCATTCCACATGCACTATCTGCTATAATATTATTAATTGAATAATAGTAATAATTGTATTTAGAAATCCATCTTTATTATTTGTCCTCCTTTACCAGTAGAGCTTAACATTTTATAAGAAATGTAATAATGACATGTTAATAAATACAACTATATAAAAACTGAGAGGAGAAAGCAATATTAAGTAATGAAATCATTATGTATTCAGTAATGATGTCATTACATTTTTTTTTAATAAAAAGAAAGTAGAAGGTATCTGTGTATTTTAATAGTAGGATATTATTTTAGTTCTATTTATTTATATATATTATAAACATATATTGGCTTATATAATGGCATTTGATTCAGTGAACAAATGATTTACTTTAATTTGATCACTTTTCATTATTTAATAAGTAAAAATGAATTGGAATTACATTATTTATGTTTAACTTATTTTCCAATTTATCTTTTTTGAAAAAGTTCAGTTCATGAACAATTACATTCATCCAGCAGAAAATATATTGTAACAACTTGTTTGAGGGTAAATTTAAATTTGTATATAACTATTGTAGAAATGTATTAATAAAAAGAAATCGTCATTTGACCTTGAAAATTTAATAATTTAGTGTGTCACAGACGCGTTTTACACTGAAAGATGTTAAATAAAATAGCTTATATACAAGTCTTGCACTCCCCACTAACCTAACCTAGCAATTATAACAGATATTGTATAATTTGCACGTTCACAAAGCCGGTTTGTCTAGCTAGCGATAATGCTCGAGTATTTATTTTTACCCGTTACGTATGCCCAGCTGTCTCAGTCGTCTCGCCCGGCCACCAAGGGATAAAGTAATTTTCAACTACCATAACCATTAAAGATTTCTTTCATACTCAAAATATCGCTTAACACCAACGTTCAGTGTGCAACGGAGCCCGTTTCGCTATATTTGGAACACGTTTTCCAGGCCTGCGAGTGAAACCAAGCGCCCCAAATAGCACAACCGATGCCCGTATACGATTAAGTTAAATGGAAAATATAAGGATAGTATCAAATAGCCTACCTGTGTCGTTTCCAGCAGCACGTAAAATGAACACAAAACGATTTCCAATGTAAAAACACAAAATCCTGCACTTTACAC
>JAATLQ010031565.1:0-11517 GCA_013421005.1 Heliconius erato x Heliconius himera
AGCACAGAAAACATTAAGCTTCTAAGTGAGCGCAGTCAAAAAATACGAGCATTTTGAATGAAATTCAAAACCTATACCTTGATGTGGACCTACAGTTATGAAATCTGACGATAAAAATAGAATAACATATACAATATTTAACCATCTAGAGGCCGTCGTGGCACAGGGGCATGAAGGTGTGATTGTAACGCGACGGTTGTAGGTTCAATCTTCTCTCGGGGGAATGAATTATAATTTATAAATATTTTAATTTCTTCGCTCTGGTACGAAGGCAAAAGTCCGGCGTTGAGTTCCGCCACCTAACACAAAATGCCTCAAAAAATTCGACGGAAAGTGGGCAACGGATTGTCCTAACACAAGGTTCCCCCTGCCTATCCTACTGTACTGTACTGTAGCAGAAAATTTTGATTTTTTAAAAATTGTAGATATTTTAGAGAAAAAATAATTACAAAACTTTATTTGTAGTTTGTAAGTATCTACATATGCCCGTGTGCACTCATTTTGTATGAAATGAAAAAGTAAATTTATTAAGTTTGTTCGCCGCACAATCAAAACCGATAAGATATTTCTCGTAACCCTACAATCCTGCAATTCGCACGGAACCCTCGTTGCGCGAGTCTTACTCGTTCATAAGTTAAATATTTATTCAAACTTATATTTTAATTTTTTCGCTCTGTTGTCAAGGCAAAGTGCGGCGTTGAGTTCCGCCACTCAACACGCAATGCCTCCAGAATTTGCCTGAAAATGAGAAAAGGGAGTGTCTTAACACTAGGCTCCCACTATCTACCCTGCTAATTGAGTGATACTAAGGGAAGCTGATTTCGTTAAGTTAGCTTCTCCACATGTACTTACTTTGTAAAACTTTGTTATTTTAAAAACGGAAATCGTCTACATTAAAACAGATTTGATAGTTTTTTTTAATGTAAATATTTTAAGTATTTGTAACAATGTTTGAATTAAGTAGCAATTCTTTTATTAGTACCTATTCTAAAATAAACCGTGGACGAGTTAATAAAATTGAGTCATAGTAAAAATTAATTATTACTTTAAGGGTTGTTGTTTAGA
This sequence comes from Heliconius erato x Heliconius himera, assembly GCA_013421005.1. Lineage (NCBI taxonomy): Eukaryota > Metazoa > Arthropoda > Insecta > Lepidoptera > Nymphalidae > Heliconius > Heliconius erato x Heliconius himera. The sequence goes on from JAATLQ010031565.1 coordinate 1,066, forward strand.
AGAAAGCTTCACGCTTCACGCTGTATCCCGCACACAGCAGGGTAGGCAGAGGGAACCTAGTGTTAAGACACTCCGTTCCCCACTTTCTGCCGATTTCTGGAGGCATTGCGTGTTGAGTGGCAGAACTCAACGCCGCGCTTAACCTCGACACCAGAGCGAAGAAATGGAAATATAAATTTAAGTAAATATTATATATATATATTAGAATATATATATATGTATATATATTAGAAGAAAGAATATTACAAAATTCTATTTTCTTTTCTTTCTAGTTCTAAAACTATCTATACTAATATAATAAAGCGGAAGAGTTTGTTTGTTTGTTTAAACGCTAAGATCTCTGAATCTATCGGTCTGATTTACTTTTTATATCAGTTTACTACATTTACCTTTCTTCAGGAGTGCTGTAGGTTATATAACATTATGGTGTACCTAACTAAAAAGTTAGCCTTGAATAACAAAAGTAATGAACACCATTGAAATGTTTAAAGGGCGTGCGCTGCAAAAATAGTAAAATAAGTAGATACATGTCAGTACATTATATGCTAGAACTTTTCTATTTTATTAGTTCCCTAAAAAGACCACGATACCGTATATTTTTCTCTTATAAATAAGTCACAAAAAGGCTTTTTGTGTTTGGGATTGCAAAGTGATATTTCAACGTTTTTTATTTGATAAAGATATTGCAACTTACGAGCGAAGTTATTCCGTCATCCAGGAAACTTTATGAAGATTTACTTTTTATTTAATTTGAACGTATACCTTTTGAGAAAATGTAAATTTAAAATAATTCAACGCCCCGCTTACGGTCGCAAGCATAGGCACGAGTCCAGCGGGGGGCGCCCTTGCCGCCGATTTCGTCCTCGCAAGCAGCCATGTAGTGCTTGCACTTTCTCAAAATTATTGAATGTAAAAATTATATTGATTATATAAATTATATTGATTACCTTATGGCAAATTCAGCAATATACGTAATAAAATAATTATAAATGATATGCGGGCGAAGCCGCGAGTGGGCTAGTATACAACAAGAAAGAAGCCTAAAAAATTCATTTTGATAGCATTAGGGTACAAGAACGTTTTAAAAAGATTCTATAATTAAAATGCACCGAAAATTTCATACAAGATGAGTGCATACATACCTACCTAATATAACTCTTATTCGAAAATTGTTTGATGAGCTGTAGTTGAACTATGTTTGATGAAAAAGAATAAATTAATTATTATTGTGTGATTCTTACAAAAGATAAGAAGAAGAAATGGATAGGTTTTTGTATCGTAATGGTAAGTGCTGTACGAGAAAATGGCCAAAGGCTGTCCTGAAAAATCCAAATCCAAAATCCAAAAATGGAGCCCTATATTTTTGACGTCATAACATCTTATAAATCTATGATTTATAACAAAATCATGTATTGTAACGAACATATTGTAGTCATTTAAAAAAAAATCGATTGAAGCCAGTCGTGGCGCAGGGGCACAAATTTATGTTTCCATTTCTTCGCTTCGGTGTCGAGGCAAAGCGCGGCGTTGAGTTCTGCCACTCAACACGCAATGCCTAAAAGTGTAATAGTTTGCTTTTATTTTTTTCTTGCCACATATATAGTATTTTGTTTTAAAATCATCAAATATCCACTTGCCAATTATGTAATTAAACAACAATAATTAAAACACACACCTTTATTGGTAATTTTCAAAATACAAGTGCAACACAAAACTATCTTTAAATAGTTAAGTTAATCATTCTTTTTCAATTCAACTTAATCTTACTTACATATTGTTACATCTGAAACATTTCTCTTTAGCATGAGATTCATATACCTATGTTATTACAAATCAAATTCTAAAAACACTTTATTGCACAAAGATAATATATTCGGTAAAATTTGTAATTTTAGTACAGTGTAAAGGCGGCCTTATCGCTCATCTCTTTCAGACAATCTTTTATTTATAAAAACTAATAGAAAGAGAACATTGTTGGCGGATAACTTTGCATAAACATATTTCTGTTATTTATTATATCAAACATTTATACATACATACACTATTCATACATAAATACACACACAGATATCAGATATCATATATACATTTATGTAGAGATACAATCATAGACATTTTATATAAGTTTATAAGAAAATTCAATTTCTTACTGTATTGCTCAGCTATTTTTAACTTCTACAGTAGTTTTCATTTTACAACAAACATTGTAATACAATCCCTTAATATTAAAATAAAAAAATACAAATTTATTTAGTAAAAGATTTGTATAATTCCTGGACTAAAATTAACCTATTTAGTTTTTTCCCTTAATTGTGTAGTATTATATGTTTTTACTACAGTCCGTCTGTTGTAATATTTGGAGGTAATACTTTAACATATATGCTGTCACTTGGAATATATGTTATTTATTTACACTGCTGCCCCTGTGTTTCCATTTGTGAACATTTTTATTTATTTAGATTGAGCAGAAATATTAATTTTGGTGAAATAATCTTGTAAAGTTCCTGTAGGCATCTACATTTAGAGGTCATCAAATATACACTTTTGGGCATACTATGGTCAATGCCTCTAAAATTCGGCGGAAAGTGGGGAACGGAGTGTTTTAACATTAGGTTCCCTTTGTCTACTCTGCTGTGTGTGGGATATAGCACTGAATGAAGCTAATGTTTTAAGTAATTTGTTAAAAAGAGGTTCGTTGTACAAGGGTTAGAATGGTCTACGATTCGTTTCAACAAGTATAAAAAAAAATTGATCTCAGATTTTTCGTTTATCAGCCATTGCAAGCTTTTAAACAACAGTGTTTACATTACTGAACGTGAAACAATAATAACTGCCTTACGAAGAAGATTTAACATGTCTGAACCTGTCGAGACTTGGTTTTAATATGAAATTAAATGTAGTAAACTGATAGGATTCGTTATGTAAATGTTATAAGTTCATGAAATTCGTTAATACAAGTAAAAAATACTTTCTTTTTATATTTTGCAAGATTGAAAACTCATTATACAAAAGGTTTTTATCAAATGTATTCGCAATGTAAAGGTATATTTTGTATTAATTACAGGCCTTATAATGAGGGTATACTGTAATACCACCAATGACAGAGTTTCCATATATTGTACATAGTGCGTAGTGACGACGCAGAGTTACATACAGGCTCTACGAAGTACGGCGGCTCCTGCAGCCCCCAGCAGCCAGCACGTGCGCGGCGGCGGGCGGAGGCGCCACGCGACACGCGAGCAACAGGCGCCAGTCACTCGGCCGACGCGGACGGCGCCGCACGTCTCCGCCCGCTCCGCCCACAGCCGCGAGGTTCACGTAAAACTTTATTTTCATAACTTTCAATGTTATTTTACGGTTGTGTTGAATATAGTTTGTAAATTGTTGTGTCATTGACCAACTGATCTCGTGTTACCTGTGGTCGGGACGCGGGCAATTAGTGAATTAAATAAAGAGATGCCATCGGCAGCTCCCCAGCGTCGCCGCAGCCCGCGAGTGCGCGTGTCGCGGTGAGGTGTCGCGGGCAGGCGGCGCGGATGCGCGCGCGCGGGCGGCATGGCGGCGCGCCGCCTCGTGCTCAACGGGCTCACGGCGGAGGTGGCGGGCGCGGGCGGGGGTGCGGGCGCGGGCGGGGGTGCGGGCGCGGGCGCGCAGGGCGAGGCGGGCTCCGCGCCGTCGCCGGAGTTCTACCACGAGCTGGAGCTGTACCGGCAGCTGCTGGCGCTGCCGGAGCGGCCGCGGCGGCGCGCGCGCACTCCCGACCCGCCGCCGCCCGCGCGCCTCGCTCTCGGTATGGACCACTCACATAATCTACACAAATGTTGATGTAAAACATGCATCATTACAGTTTTTTGGGTAAAAAGTAGGATTCTAGCATACTTGGTTTTATTTTGTTTGCTACACGAAATACACGTCGTACAATACTCCTTTCACATTGCCTCACTCACTTGTGTCTTTAATTTTTTTTTTGTTTGACGTTAAAATTTTGAAAACCGTCTACTGTCGCCTAAATGTAAATATGTAAATACGTATAATTAATAACAACATTTAAAGCTCAACATGATTGTTTTGCTAAATACGTTTAGGTGCATAAAGTTTTCTATATTATTTTTACTACTGCTTCTTACTTTTTCATAGAGAGAGAGAGAGAGAGAGTTCTACATTTTGAAATTTGTTATAGTTTAAAGAACAGCATTATACATTTCAAATTCAGTACTTTTACATACTTTACTGTATTACTTTGTAATATATTTTTTGGCAAAATTTAATCCTCTATATCAGACTTGTAACTGTAATTTAAGCATTCGAATTATCCTTCAGCACTTTACGTGTTCTACTTAAAAATAAATACAGCCTGTAAAGATTTGATTCGAAAAATGTAATACATTCAATTCCAATTCCAAATATTTACTTAAATTTATTTTTCCATTTCTTCGCTCTAGTGTCGAGGTTAAGCGCGGCGTTGAGCTCTGCCGCTCAATACGCAATGCCTCCAGAATTCGGCAGAAAGTGGGGAACGAAGTGTCTTAACACTAGGTTCCCTCTGCCTACCCTGCTGTGTGCTGGATACAGCGTGAAGCTAACTTAACTTACAATTCCAAGCACTAACCTTTTTCGTAATAGTACGTACATAAATTACACATATTTAAGTATAAACAATCATTGCAACATTGCTCCTTATAAAGTGCGATCGCTAACTAGCTAGTTACTAGCCTAGCTTAGCTACGGCTTCAAAGGCTCGAATTAAGATTGTCTGTTGTCTGCCCCAAATTTTCTGATCGACAAAGTATGTTAATCTATAACGGCATTCATTTTAGGGTCAAGTATAATAACTTTTATTGATTAATATAACTTTTCAATAACTTTAGAATGAATTAAAAGGAATCTAATAGGCTTTTAAATAGTGTTAGCGGTGTTGTTGTCCATCTGTCATCTCTCTGGGAGTTAGATTTACGTTGTCTTAAAATAAAATACTTTTATGAATATTATTTTTACTCACTAGATTTGTGTATTCTATTCCCACTCGGTGAATGTATAAGTTAACCTTTTCATTTTCTCACTTTGGTAAGAAGACAAAGCGGGGCGTTTGGTTCCGCCACTCAATACGCAATATCTCGGAAATTTATCTGAAAGTGGAGTGAGCGAACTAAGTATGACGACGACGCTAGGTTTCAGCTGCCTTTCCTGCTTTGTGCAAAATACAATTTCACTCTGCATTCGGCACAAAACAGGGTAGGCAAAGGGAACCTAGTATTAAGACACTTTATTCCCCACTTTCCACCGAATTCTGGAGGCATTGCGTGTTGAGTGGCGGAACTCAACGCCGCGTTTTGCCTCGACACCAGAACGAAGGAATGAAAATATATTTTCATTTATTTTTCATTTCCTCGAGTAGGGATTGAACCCAGAATCAGTCGCGTTTACAGTCACACTTTGTATTCTGACTGTACACGCAACGGTTGTGGTTTTGATACCACTAAGGGAAATATTGTATTTCTCTGTTCTGGTTCACAAAATAGAATTCACATAAAACATTCACCTATTATAGATTACCGATTTACCCTAAGATGATGCCTATCCCCGTTTGTTTTGCCTTTTTTCATTAAAAAAAATTAAAGTTTAATTTAGTAAACTAAAAAAAAAAAAAATGAAAATTAAACTTAAATTAAACTTAAATTAAAATTAAATTAAAATTAAATTAAAATTAAATTAAAATTAAATTCAATTAAAATTAAATGTTTAATTTTCATTACGTGAAAGATAGAGCTTAGTATAGTTTGTGTACGGTTGTATACACACGAGCTGACCCCTGGTGTGGTGTCCGCAGAGGGCCCAGCGCGCCGCTGCCGCACGCCGGCGCCGAGTAGCGCGCGCGCCGCCTCCTCCGCCGCGCCCGCCCTCGCGCCCGCCCTCGGCAGGCCAGCACGGGTATGTACCTCTTGCGTTTTGTATTTATTCTTACTATGATTCTATTGATGATGATAATCTATGTTTTTTTTTCTGTAAAAAACTGCATATATACAACTTTTTATTAAAAGATTGATGTTGCAGATCCATTAATTCTCGTTTCGACCTTTATAATATTAGTCTTTTTAAATAACATAAATATGTACAATCATATTAAGGTGCATATGTAGAATATTATGTAAGTAATAAGAATGAAGCTGAAATTTTAATGTTAACAAGTACCCTTAGACGCACACAGATCTTTTTAAAATTTCGTTAAGCCCGACCCAGATGAAAGTAAAGTAATATGCAAATTGGAGCGTTCTAAGTAGAACTCGTAGATAGAGTCGGTATAATTAACGTGCTCCGTAGAGCAATAGAATTCCTTAAAAATAATGAAAAGTCTTATAATATTATTCCAAAACGGGGTTACTTTTGTGCTGATAGTTCACGTGTATCGCACATTCCTTTTCCTTCTTATTGAACCAATAAGCTATCACATCGTTGTTCGCGCGAGCGAGTGGACAGCGCGCGCAATTGACGTTTATTATCACCAAATAAATCTTTTTCTTTGCTTACTAATTCAAAGTATCTTAATTAGTATATTTTTTATTATAATTACTCTATCATTTAACTTGAATTATTCCTGAAGCAAACTTGAACATATCATTACTTCTACGTTAAAGAACATTTTCGTTGAAGTTCTAAAACTGGTTAACTTTCGTAGTCGGTCCGCGCCGCCGTCCGCCGTCCGCCGTCCGCCGTCCGCCGTCCGCCGTCCGCCGTCCGCCGCTACAAGCCTCACGTTTCTTAACTTAAGGGATCGAAACTCATTCTCCCATGTTATTTAACTTGTACACACTTGTACATACTTCGTGAACTATTCGTGATGTGTAAGTACGCAGTCGTAAATTGTAAGATATTAAACGACTGAATAATTGATGTTACTATTGGCCCGTGCGAGGGCTTCGCCCGCGTGAACTTCACAAATATTTCGATTCAACCGAAGAATAATGTGCTATTTGCAAAAACACTGACTGTCAGGAGAGCCCGAGGAAATTTTAAACGCTGCTTTATAATGGTGAAACTATACAGGGTGTTTTTGTCTGCACCACTTTAAATGTAAAGGTTTTTAATTATCTATAACGAATGTATAAACAAAACATAACTTGGCGGCGCGGTCTTGTATTGTTATGTGTCTTGTACCTTATTTTGTTCATCTTTACATTTTGAGTAAACATTCAATGTTTTAAATTATTTGGATGTTGTTTAATATTAATTTTATCATTGTGACGAATATGGCATGTGATTTCTGAGTATGTCTCTTACATGTGAAACTATTGTGTGTCAGTATTTGAGTGCACTATCAAAAATACATTCTTTTAGACTAGAAACAAACAAATGTTAAATTTTTAATATTACTTATTATGAAAATATTAGTGGTCCGGTAGTAAAGTGCAAATTCAACGACGAACATGTAAAATTAATGTTAAATGTAAGTATTCGCAGTTCAATATAATTGTTTGTGTCTTCAATTTTGAATATAATTTTGTGGGTGGTTCAATAATCATGCATTATTTCTATATAATTTCATAATAGAAAACATATAATAAATTGCCATAAAGTAGGCTTTTATTAAATAATTTTCATAAGAGAGATTTATTGTAAAAAGAGAGAGAGAGAGAGATTTATTGTAAAAAAAATAGGAAATTGCGTAAAAAAGAACGAGATAGATCGTTCTTTCTCGTTCGGTTATATATTGTAGAACGAAAAGTGGCAGATCGGCAACGCTCTGTAGTATTTTTGTAGTAGTATGTGTTTACGTTATTGGTATCTATGCGTAACTGTGTCACACGAAATACAGGTGTGGATAAACATCGTGAAATGAAAAAAAAACCCACAACTACACTGATGTCCTGTCCACTGATGACTCAACAGATGTCCTGAATAATTTCTTTAGGTATGGGTAAAATATTTCATATATTTTACTCTTTACGCTATTCCCGTAACAGGAGCGCAGAAGCTTCCATTCTGTATAACTTGATTTTTTAAAATTATGATATGTACTCGTATTTAAGTAAGCCCATTTCATCAGTTTGTTATTTAGCCCATTTAAACGTGAGACATTTTAAGATTCGTATTCTGTTACACATTTTATATTGGCCTTAACATTTTTTTTGTTCAAATTTTTAATGTACATATTTTATTGATTATAATTTGTTTGGTTAATCTCAGGAAGTATTGGCTCGGATCAAAATATTTTTTTGTGTTGTGTAATCCATTTATCTAAGAAATCTATAGGCTATATAAATAAATAAAATCAGCTTCACGCTTTATCCCGCACACTGCAGGGTAGGCAGAGGGAACCTAGTGTATTAAGACACTCCGTTCCCTACTTTCTGCCGAATTCTGGAGGCATTGCGTGTTGAGTGGCAGAACTCAACGCCGCGCTTGTCCTCCATACCAGAGCGAAGAGATGGAAATATACATTTAAGTAAATATTTCATCTCCTCGAGTGGGGATCGAACCCACAACCAGTCGGTTTTACAGTCACACCTCGTGCCCCTGCGTCACGACTGGCCTCATAAGCATATCATATCACTTTAATCGTTTTGATGTATCCCTGCGATGTGATAATGTATTTGAGGTCAAAATCGTCTCCCGCACTTAGTTCTTAGTTTCCATTGCACTACGGCGTATTCTCTAAGTTATTTCCGCAATGTGGGCGACGCGTAGTGCGCTCGGTGCGAGACGACCGCCGCCGCGCCGGTGGTGGTGTACACGTCCCCGCGCAGACAGGAAACGTGGCCTGGAAATTTATTCCACATTAGACACTTTTGCAAACGTTTAATTTTGATAAGCGCAGACTAATTTACTTTTAAACGTTTATATTCTACATCGGATCATATTTAACCATTAATGGATACCTTCATATATGTTTTTTTTTATGGAAAAGACACGGCAAACGAGCGTACGGATCACCGGATGGTAAGTGACGCCCTGCAAAACCAGAGGAGCTACAAGTTCTTTCTTACACCGGTTACAGTAAATTACATTTTCTCTAGTTCTTTAGTTTAATAATGTTATTAAATATGATGTAGTGTTATGATTGTGAACTACTAGTTCATTGTAGTACAGCGGGGATGCAGGAAAAACCTATTATAGTGTTATTTGGCATCGCGCAGTAATCCCGCGGCGGCTCATTACCGCCGCCGCTAATACCACGCGTCAATTTGTTTTGGGAAGCTTTCCTTTTACAAAATATTATAATGGCTTCTTTTACGAGTTGATCTTATCATTTTATTTAAAATTGTAATATTTTAATTTTTATCAGTAATTAATGAGGCAAATATAATGCATAATACCCCTTTTTATAAAGACGTAAATTTATCTTTGTTTGTGATATTTTGGATCAATGTCCCACAAATATAGACACAGATTTTATTTTAAACGTACCTAGTTTTTATGAATATTTTTGCTTATATGTGAAAAGCTGAAATAAATATTCGCAGATAGGTCGTTACGGAGATGGAGCTCACTGGAGGTGGCGGTTCACTCGCAAGTGATTTCTGTGAGTCGAGCCAAAAATAACCAAAATGGTGAGTAACGTACCAACAACGTACTCGCACATACAACGCGGATGAAAGTGGACGTTGAAACAAAATGGGACGAGCTTTTACCAGAAATACGTCGCATGAAGTGACAGAATATTGCGATTTTCAGCCAAAGTGAGGTTTTATGCAAGCAAAATGTGTGGCTACTTCACCTCCCGGCCGACGACGACGACGACGGGCGGCCGTCAGCAGCCGTCACTCATACGTTACTAAAGTTATCCGTTTAAATATTTGTATTACGATGTTGGCCATAATAGGATTTCTCAATAACTTATTGTTAACATCAACGTAGTTTATATAGTCCTTTGATTTTAACATCCAAGATACCTTCATACCTAACAGCTCCCTGTGGCTAGTAGTTCTCGCTTTCAATGTTTGTCAGTCACTTATGTGTTAAGTGACTGACACACATAAAAAGCGCAAAAACAAAGGTTAAATTAGCAAATATCTGATATATTTGCTAATTTGGGAAATATTTATGCATTTTCTTATCGAGTATTCAGAAATCGGCCGCAAACACCTATAATATTCTTATTATGATGCATTTGAGCCATTTTTCAAAAGTATATTTCCAAAGTACATACTATAAAAGCCGAAGCTTATAATAATAACATATATCATAAAATTTCTTTAATGATGGAATACATTTCGCGCCATAGGACTTCTCTCTGTTCTCGGAAAAATAGTCGAGAAACTACTCATCATACGTATACAATGGCACATTCTGCCAACGTTAAACGTCAATCAGTACGGTTTCATGCCACAGCGTAGTACAGAAGACGCCTTGTATGACTTGATAGGGCTCATTCGAAAAGAAATTGAACAGAAAAAAATTGTAGTGATGGTTTCATTGGATATAGAGGGCGCTTTTGACAATGCATGGTGGCCAGCC
>JAATLQ010031566.1:0-11518 GCA_013421005.1 Heliconius erato x Heliconius himera
ATTTTCCTTTTCTCTACTCCATTTATGTATGCTGATGATCTAAAAATTGTCAAAACTATCTATAATCCAAACGATATTCGCTTACTACAGGAGGATCTAACAAGCCTATATAATTGGTGTAATCTGAATGGCATGATACTTAATACCAATAAATGCTCTCATATAACTTTTACAAAGAAGAAACGACTAACATCCACTAAATATTACATAGGGGGCTCTCCTGTTAATACAGTAGAAACGATTAGAGATTTGGGTATTATCTTCGATAAGGAGCTCACATTTGTGCCTCATATAGACAACATTATTGGTAAGGCCAGTAAAATGCTTGGATTTGTAATAAGAAACTCTAAAATATTTAAAAAAGCTTGTACTAAAATATCCCTATACAAGAGCTTAGTAGTGAGTATATTAGAGTACGCAAGTGTTGTATGGAGACCTCATTACGCTTCTCACTGTCTGAGAATCGAGAGACTACAAAAGCGTTTCTTATACCATCTTGCTTTTTCGTTAGGCAAATCGAGGACACTAAAAAGCTATGCAGATAGACTTGTGTATTTTAGGTTAGACAGCTTAGAAAAAAGAAGAGAAATATTAGATTCGCTTTTCTTATACAAAAGCATTAATAATATATACGATAATACCTCTTTAGTACAATCATTCTGCTTTAAAGTGCCTAGAAGTACACGCATGCCGTCTAACCTTCTCGAAGTACCTTTCCGGAGATCTTTTTTAGGTAAAAATTCCCCTATGTCTCGCTTTTGTAAAATATTAAATGTGGATTGCGCCTTAGATCCATTTAGAGACTCTGTGCTTAGATTTCGCAGAAACGCAACAAAACGCCCCTGATATTTTCTTGTTTCTTATTTTTCTTTTATGATATTTATTTTTATTACTTATGTAATTTTTACCATTATCGTTATTTTTTTTTTTCTTAACAAATTATAGTAACTTATCCTTTTTAAATTTATGTAGTTAGACTTTACCAATAATTAATATATATATATATTTTTTTTTTTTTACTTTTATACACTAGTCTCCTATGTTGCATGAGGTATTCGCCTTAAAAGGTAATGCATTTAGAAGTAATATAGAATTAAAATGTTAATATTTTTGTAAAATGAATGTAATTTACCACTGGTGAATCTAAATAAATAAATAAATAAATAAAGATGCTGTTAATCGTTTTACGAGCTCAAGTATGAGATAAAGAATTTAGTCTAAGACATTTCAATATATGCATACAAATTTCCAAAAGTCCATAGAGAAGTAACTTCTCTCCACAAATTCGAACATTTCAAAGGGAAATCAAAATCAGAATTCATTACACACTAGTAAGTCAATTACTTAGGGACAAGACGTCTGACCGTCGGACAATGGCGTCGTATGGATCTAATTTGCTTTATCCATACAATTGTTGAAATATAGCGACACGTACTGTTTATAAATTATATTTTAATTTTGGTTATTTATTTAATTTGCCTTTGATTATAATATCAGCTTCACGTAGTATCAGAGTATCACCACACACAGCAGGATAGGCAGAAGGAACCTAGTGTTAAGACACTCCGATCCCCACTTTCTGCCGAATTCTGGAGGCATTGCGTGTTGAGTGGCAGAACTCAACGCCGCGCTTAACCTACGACACCAGAGCGAAGAAATGAAAATATAAATTTAAGTAAGTATTTTATCTCATCGAGTTGGGATCGAACCCACAACCAGTCAGTTTTACAGTAACACCTCGTCCTGCTGCGCCACGACCGGCCTCTCTGATTATTGGACTAGTTATAGGGGGTTTTGTTTTATATTTTCAGCTTTACGTTTCTTTATCGCATAGCAAGGTTCCCAAATTAACGCCTTAATTTCGACATGTCTCCCGTTGAGTGGTAGAGCTTACAGGAAATCGAACTCACAATCTGATTGTTGAGTGTCACCCGATAATGTGCCGCTGTGCCACGATGGCCTAACGTATTTTATTATCTTATTTAAATTATTTTCGTTCTCCGCTCAGATAAACAATTACACGAATTTAAGTTCCGCGACATATCATGGAATGTATCTGCTTAGAAGGTAGCAAAATCTAATTTCGTAGAAAAAGTTATTTTATTAGCCAGAGAACTGAAAAATAAAAATATTTAAAATATAAATATTCTTTAGCCATCTTTGTTTTATATTTTTTTTATCCCAACTTAACATATATATATTCACTTATGAGTGATAATTAATTTAAATATTGTACAATATATATGCAAGTACTTAAAGATTATTACATGTTTTAACTATAACTATATTACTATATTGTATCTCTTTCTATGTCTTTAATTGGAAAACGGCAGTTTCTCTTAACCTAACCAGATATCCTTATTCCCTTCATAGCTCATCAATTGGTCCACTCATTTGAATATAATTAAAATTTAGAATTGAAGTTAATTTCTGACTATTACTTCCGATAGCATAAACCAGTGGTTCCCAACCAGTGGTCCGCCGACCACCAGTGGTCCGCAGAAGCCTAAACATGGTCCGCGAACTATTTTAATTTCATGGCGTGCGTCCCTGCTATCAAGAATGATATAAAAGTGGTTCTTGATCAGGAAAAGGTTGGGAACTTCTGGCATAAACTAACAAAAAATCGAACTAAAATAAAGAAAACCTTGCATACTCGTGGCGCAGGGGCACAAACATGTACACGCGTCAGGTTATGGATTCGATATGAACTTGGTGTAAATGAAATATTTCATATTATGGTTATTTCTTCGATTTCGTGTCAAACAAAGCGCGAAGCTACGTTCTGCCATTCAACTCGCAATGCCTCTAGAATTCGTCGAAAAATGGGGAACGTGCGTCTTAGCACTAGGTTCCCTCTGCCTACACTGCTATGTGCGGGATACAGTGTGGATCTGAAAAAAATATATACAGATAGCTTTACACGATCCCGATCGCACTTTAACGAAAAATCAATTAGAGGAAAGATGTTCCACTAGCATCCTATCCCATTTGAATCCCACCGCAACTGTCTTTGACTTTCGGAATATGCACAGATAGATTTATTAATAACCATGAGGGATGGGGATGGGGGATGGGGGATGGGGCGAACTATGCCTTAAGGGGGCAAACTTGGCAAACGTAAGCCGTGCGCCGGACAGGAGTGGTCATAACTAAGATATTTTGACCGTCCGTAATTTCTTGGCGCTAGTGTATTTAGTATGACAGGGTGTACCGAATTATTGTTTAGGATTTAGAGTTGGCTGGATTAAATTTGTTAGGATAAACAAACGTTGTTTTTGTTTGAGATCGCCCAGTTCTAGGATATTGGGTGGATAGTTAATTGGTTTGTTGCTAATAATATATTTTGTTATTATTTGCATGTTTTAGATTTAAATATATTGTGAAAATTGATTTTTTAATATATTTTTAGGAAATGTTATTTTAACATTCATAACATTGTAATTATAACTCAATTCCTTTACAATATTACCAAAAAAACTGTAACAATATAGACAAAACACAGAATATTAAATCTAGATAAAAAAAAAACTTATACATAACAGCGCACCCTGTATAAAGTCAGTTACCAAAGAGCAGGGAACACGTTTGTAACTCGGAAATGTTTGTATATGATGCAGATATTAAATTCCAACTGACCGAAATGTAGATCTCATGCATCCCTAGCGAGAGACCGGGGATAGTTTCTTGAAATTAGTATTACTAATTTCTGTATTCCAGCCTTTGCCTCCTTTCAAAATGGCGCCCATTTCTTTAATGAATATTTTAAATAGAAATATGTTTATACGATCTATCATAAGTCGATGCAATCTACTGCAGAATATTCTTAGATACGTTGTTACTATTATATTTCTTTCTTTTTTTTATCAGCTTCACGCTGTATCCCGCACACAGCAGGGTAGACAGAGGGAACCTAGTGTTTAGACACTCCGTTCTCCACTTTCTGTCGAATTCTGAAAACTATTATATTTCGATTTATGTAATTTATTCGCTACCCTTACATAACATTTGATATCCAATTGCGCACTCGCACTAGACGGTAGTCCCACGAAGCAAGTGAAGTAAAGAATATAAACATAATATAGATTTGACAATTAAAACGAAAATTAACATTATAATAATAAGTTCCGTACCTCAAAAGATAAAAACGGAATTCGTATAGAGACACTCTATTGGTCGTCTATCCATCTGTTAAGACCATTTATTTATATCGAAATCGTGTGGAGGTATCAAGCTTAATTAATAGCAAATATTTAGTTATATGGTTTCTTGAAGCGCACAGACAAAATTGAGTTTCTAGGTCAATAAAATTAAAGTTTACAAGAATTTAATGTGATTTTGCTGCATTTTATATGACTTCTTTTTCCGTTTAAAAAGTTGACAAACTTAAGTTTCCGGGCATATGCACTTATATATATTTATTGATCTTTCATGCAAAAAGAATATTTTCTTTTAAATTGATTATATTTTTTTCTATCTGTTTTCACTTTTCAGAGGTTTTACTTTATTTGTGTTATAAATTCTCACTTGCACAACACACACAAAATACCCAGTGTACGTCAACGGGAAGAACGGGCAAATTTTATAGAGCAAAAACGACTCATAAATGCAATGTATCTTTTGATTCCGTTGAGTTACATCGATTAGGATTCTAATTCTTATTCAAAAATATTAGTGTATTCGTAATAAAGGTATCATTGAGATGAGCCACCCACCACGCATTATATTAAAATTGGCTAAAATTGTAGCACAGAATAGCTTTCACCATTTTTTACAATATAAAGATAAAAAACATTTAAGCTGTAAAACTTAATTTTAGCTTAATTTTTGATGAATAATATGCTTAAATAAATAAATAAATAAATCAGCTTCACGCTGTATCCCGCACACAGCAAGGTAGGCAGAGGGAACCTAGTGTTAAGACATTCAGTTCCCCACTTTCTGCCGAATTCTGGAGGCATTGCATGTTGAGTGGCAGAACTCAACGCCGCGCTTTGCCTCGACACCAGAGCGAAGAAATGAAAATATAAATATTTCATTTCCTCTAGTGGGGATCGAACCCACAACCAGTCGGTTTTACAGTCACACTTTGTGCCCCTGCGCCACGACTGACCTCATTTTTTACAATATAAAGATAAAAAACATTTAAGCTGTAAAATTTAATTTTAGCTTTATATTTGATGAATAATATGCTTAAATAGGTATTTACCTATTTATTTTGTGAACGTATAGATGTAATTAGTAGATAGCCTACTTACTACGCGTTTCCGCTAATCTAACTGCTCTTGAGTGATCGAAACCAACTTAACATTAAATTAAGTAATTTGTACACTTAACAACAGTTTGGAAATTCTTACTAGCGCCGTTCAAGATGCAAATAGAATTAAGGAAGTCTTAGATAGTACAAGTCTATAATAGTCGTTTATTCTATTTGGTAAAGGCGACGGTTATAGTAACCGTACAGTATATTGTCTTTTATACTTTTGCAAAAAATTCAAAAATAAAGCATTAAAATTAAAGCAATTATATTATAAAATTTGTGCTTTGAATTATGCTTTAATACTACTAATAAAAGGATAAATTTTGAGATTTATTTTATCAGCTAGATGAGAATGTGTATAAAAATGCATTTAATTTCTTAATTTATATCTCACATAGTCTAAAAAGAACCTGGTGGTAAAGTAATTAGCAGCTCAACGTCGACAACTTTTATTATACTAAATAATAGCTTTAACTTACATTCGAAATACATTTAATACTATTTTAACATCAATCTTCTCTTCTCATTTTGGACAGAACATTTTCTGGATTAATTAAACCAAAACTATTCCTACAAATTCTTACAATGTTGTAATAATATACAATATAAAATATGCTAAAATTGCAGATACTGAAAAATGGCCATCGTCTTAAAGTTGCAGATGGTGACAGCCTACGATATTATGTATTTCTCTGTAATAAATAACGAATTGACGCGTTTAAAATGCATTGCCTAAAACGTGTAGTGTGTGACATCATTTTATACAAAAATATAAAAGGATCAATATACTAGCTGGCTAGGCTAACGTGTCTAATATTTTTATTGATTTATCATCTCCAAAATATAATTCTACACTTCCTTCTCCGTATATACTATGAATGTGTCAAATTTCATACTCCGTTTGTCTAAATTACTTAAAAAAGGGATGAAAATTTTAACCATAATATAATACATAGATAATATTTTGAAAACTAAAGAAAATTCACATAATTAAAAAAAAATAAGATAAAGAAGAAAAAAAAAATATAATCAATGTCTTATCTATACATTTTAAAGTTACAGTACGAAGTCAATTCGGGTAAGACTGATACCGCTCGACCTCGAGTGGGCCTTCGGCTAACGACTTTCCTTCAGGTGCCAATCGCTCGTTAGTTGAAATCTATCTTCTTATACAAATAAATGAGGGTAGCTGACAAACTTTAAGAGTCATCATGGAATATTTATTTTAAAATAGCCTTAAAATATCCTGATATTTGTCCAAAACTAATATTTAAGATAAATATCAGGATATACATCATATATAACATATAAATTTCATTAAAGAGAAAAAATTAAACCGCTTCTTATACTTCTCCAATTATAAAATCAAAATATGTAGTTTTTTCTAGTTTGACATATACTAGATATTTTAAAAAGATTAAAACCATTCTATATGTGATTTGTTTATTGTATCAGACTCCCATGACTACTATATTTTTTTTAAATCAAATCAAATTAAATCAGCTTCACGCTGTATCCCGCACACAGCAGGGTAGGCAGAGGGAACCTAGTGTTAAGACATTCCGTTCCCCACTTTTCGCCGAGTTCTGGAGGCATTGCGTGTTGAGTGGCGGAACTCAACGCCGCGCTTTGCCTCGACACCAGAGCGAAGAAATGAAAATATGAATATAAATAAATATTTTATTTATATACTGGCCTTATATTTTTTAAATCCTATTACCATATTATGATAATTTACACTGGATTCTATATTTTAAATAACAAACACTAATAACATCACAAAGTATCCGAGCGAGTAATTTTCTTATTGTTGCTGAAATTCTCAAATTCGTGACGTTCCGGCTCGTTACCATCACATTCATATATTGTGAGGTTCATAGACTGTAAAAACTGAGGAATATATTTTTACTAGCGATTTTTTTTAAAATCGTGGTTTTTATTTGAGTTTCTGTTTAATATATTGCATTGCATTGCTCTCCAACTGCAGCTTTAAGCCACAGAAGAAATTACTTGGGTATTTAGATAATTTCAATTCATTTTACACATGTTAAATAAATTAAATTAAATCAGCTTCACGCTGTATTCAGCACACAGCAGGGTAGGCAGAGGGAACCTAGTGTTAAGACACTTCATTCCCCACTTTCCGCCGAAATCTGGAAGCATTGAATTGCACTAGAGCGAAGAAATAACATTTAAATTTAAATAAATATTTCCCGATCCCCGCTCGAGGATGTGAAACCAATCGATTTTGTGCCCCTGCGCCACGACTGGCCGCACATGTCATATAGAACTACTTAATAACGAAAGTGAATAATCAGCTACAAGCAAGGAGGAACATCAATCAGTTTTACAGTTTTTTTGTCTGTATAGCAAGGCAGGCAGAGGGAACCTTTTGCTAAAGCAATCAGTCTTGCCGAATTTTCGAGAAAATGTTTATTAAATGGTAGAATTCAACTTCAAGCTTCATCTATCTATATAAATATAAATAAAAATAAATAAATATAATAATTCCTTACAGTGGTAGTTGAACCCGCAGCCGTGGCATTTACAGTCACTTACTGTTCCACTGCGCTACAAGTTTTTCTATATTTTCGTTTTTTTAGCTACACTCTGACAGATAGGCAGAGGAAACCTGGGAACCAAGAATTAAGACATTTAATTCCAATCAAGACACTACCGTTATCCATTTCAATCCAAATTTTCGAGACATTGCTTATTAAGCGGCGGAACACAACGCCGTGTTTTGCTTCGTTACCAGAGCGAGGAAATAAATTAATCAAATTATTTAATTTATAAGAGTAGGAATCGAACTCACAACCTGTCGCGTTAACATTCACACGCTTGTGCCCCTGAGCCACGACTACTACACGGCCACTACATAATAATTGATAATGTGATTGTAGGTGGGGCCACCAACAAATTTGACTTGGGTCAAGTGCGTCAATTAAAAGTTACATTTCTAATTCAAATCACATCTAAAAAGAATAGTTAAAAAATTAAAAATATTTAGAAGCCAGTCGTGGCGCAGCGGCACGAATTGTGACTGTAAAACCAACTGGTTGTGGGTTTGATCTCCACTGGAGGAGATGAAATATTTACTTAAATTTATATTTTGAATGGCGTTGAATTCGGCCAGTCAACACGCAAAGCCTCCAAAATTCTGCAGAAAGTGGGGAACGGAGTGTCTTAACACTATGTTCCCTTTGCCTACCCTGCTGTGTGCAGGATACAGCGTGAAGCAATTTTTTTTTTTATATTTGTTTTTTAATGACTATATTGTTCTCTTAGCTAACTTAACTAACCGTTAAATATAGTATAATAAGGCACGAAATATTCAATTGTAGTTTTGAATCCTCACTTAATGTTAGTACTGATGATCTCTCTCAAGTAGTTCAGGTTTATGGTTTAATGAATAGTTTAGTCATGAATTTAATCGTTATAGTCTGAGGCCAGTCGTGGCGCAGCGGCACGAAGTGTGACTGTAAAACCGACTGGTTGTGGGTTCGATCTCCACTGGAGGAGATGAAATATTTACTTAAATGTATATTTCCATTTCTTCGCTCTGGTGTCGAGGTTAAGCGCGGCGTTGAGGTCGGCCACTCAACACGCAATGCCTCCAGAATTCGGCAGAAAGTGGGGAACGGAGTGTCTTAACACTCGGTTCCCTCTGCCTACCCTGCTGTAGTGTGTGCAGGATACAGCGTGAAGCAAAGAAAAAAAAATGAAGTTATATTTCGTAAGATATATTCTGATATTTAAATTTATTTTGAATATTACATACCTCCTCATCTACATCGGTCGGGTCTAGGTGTTTGGCTGTATACGCTTCGATTTTTACTGGTGAGAATTATTATTATTTTTATTTTCTTACTCTGGTAAGAGAACAAAGAGCTGCGTTGAGTTCCGACACTCAACAGTCTGTTGCGTAAATTCTAGAAAGGAGTGTTTCTGGCACAAAGAGTGACTGTAAAACCGACTGGTTGTGGGTTCGATCCCCACTCGAGGAGATGAAATATTTACTTAAATTTATTTTTCCATTTCTTCGCTCTGGTGTCGAGGTTAAGCGCGGCGTTGAATTCTGCCACTTAACACACAATGCCTCCAGAATTCAGCAGAAAGTGGGAAACGGAGTGTCTTACACTAGGTCCCCTCTGCCTACCTTGCTGTGTGCGGGATAAAGTGTGAAGCTGAATGTTTCATCGAGAGGCATCCCTCTACCTATCCTACTATAATATATATAAATTTAGTGCTTTAATTCATTTTCTCCGTCTTGTTCAATAAAATATTTTTTCATACCGATTCATATTTAAAAAAATTAAATAAAATCAGCTATTATATATAGCAAACGATTCATACTTATTTTTACTAAACAAATAATGTTATTAGCTAATCTACCAATCTGCAACCCGATACCGTCGGTCATCATTGACCACACTAAAGTCTATCGGGCCATATATTGGGCCCTGAGGCACTCCGTATAAACAACGTTATTCTAGTTATTACACACAGATCGGAAAGTGATGTAAATGGTATCGATACTATACTTTAATTCATAAATTTGATGAATAATATTTTGTAAGTTAATTTTGTTTAACAGAGACGATTTAGTGCTTTCTCACTATGTAAAAAACTTTTCGCTAAATTTTAGACCTTGTGCGTTGAGTCGCGGAACTCAACGCCTCGCTTTGTCTTGTTACTAGAGCGAGAAATAGAAAGTAAGTTAATTTCTTTTGGCTTCGCTCTGTATGCCGCAACATACAGCATACAGCGTGAAGCTAAAAAAAATAACTATATAGTTAGCGATATACTATAACTATATAATTATATATAACTAGGTATATAGTTATAGTTGTAAATTTGCACAACTTGGAGCCTCAAGTCTCAAGCAAAAGAATATAAGACTATACAAAAAAAAAATATTTTTATTTTTAAAATTTCACACTAGGTTCCCAGGTTCCCTCTGCCTACCCTGCTGATTATTACAATGTAACCTCTATAAAGATACCTAATATTGGCAATCTGCGTCACTCTTTACTCTAAGGTTATTACCGATAGCGAAGCCCGTATTACATTACATTTCTTCAAACGCCTGCATCACGACGCTGGCTCGTCGTGCAAATGGACGACTATTTCTTGAGCATTGCTCTAAATCACGAGTGGCCACGCCGTATCAAGATCTTCCGGTCGACGCTCTAAAAGGGAATATACATATTGCTTGAGTCTTCTTAGATAAAATACTTGTGAAGTCTAGCTTTTTATTATTTTGGGAACCTAGTGTTAAATAAGGCACACCGTTCCTATTTAGACCTTTCTGTTCTCCACTTTCTTCTGAATTCTAGAGGATAGCTTTTTATTATAGTATAGACAAATGGAAACTACTGTTCAAATAATGTTACACTCCATTCTCCACCTTTCCGCCCAATTTTCGAGACATTGCATGTTGAGTGTCAGAATTTAACGCCACGTATTATATCAAAAAGGGAAAATTAAAAATAAAGTAAATACAATTATTTCCCAGATTGGGATCGAACCCATAACCACCACGTTAACAGTAACACTCTGTTCCACTGCGTCACGACGCCACAAAACAAAAAATATATTATAATTTGCATCCACAGGGGCCTTTACGATGTACGCCGCACTCATTCTGATCTGGGACCTGATTGTGAGGTTCTATTGTGAGCGACGCATTTAAGTTAGGTTTGTCTGATGTTTCGGACGTAATGCATCGCCTTTATTATAATTTCCTTCGGCGTGTGTTATATCAATAATCATAATATTAAATTTATTTTGCATGTCTCTTTTTAAACAGTAAGCATTTGTAGAGGAGATTTATTTTTATATAGATTTATTTTATTTATTTTTATTTTTATTTATTTAAGTAGACTATTACAGAATATTAATAATTACAAATTCAAGGTGCAATCATAAACTCATTCGAGTTTTACCGTGCACCAGCGTCATCAAACATTTCTATGAGTAGTAACGTATTACAATAAATATCTATCATAATAACTCGCACTAAGAATAACATGTTTATAGTTAAATCACTAAAAATTAAAAAAAACGAGGGTACATTTAAATTAACAATTATTTCTATTCAATAAACTAAAGACTTTGAGTGTATTATCATGTACAGGCTGATTCATATATATTATTTATTTATTAATTTATTGTTTTTTTTTTTTACATGATTTGTTTATTTAATTAATTTTCACACCATGCAAGTATTTTGTGGCTGCACAGTTTTTTTTTTTT
>JAATLQ010031567.1:0-11519 GCA_013421005.1 Heliconius erato x Heliconius himera
CGATGAGTTAGGATTTTATTGTAAGTATCGATAAGTTGTGTTTTTATTTCAAAAATTCAATTGAAGATTCTCATGGGTACGAAAATGCGACCTAAAGTTTTAGTAAATTTCTCATTAAAAATCTTCATTGCGTTGCAAACATATATTATAGGTATATCAAAACACGAACATAATTCAGTGTGTTAATTAAATAATTTTGTGGTTTAAGCGGGCGAAGCCGCGAGCGGGTCGCTAGTTATAAAATAAGATATCTTGACTTCAACAGTAATAATTCAATAAAAAACGGCGTAGATACGTAGATTTTGGACTCATTTGTATAACAAACATTTTCTGTATTGCTCTCTCTTTTGTCGTTCAATATATATAAAAAAAAACAAAAGCAACGAGACGGGAGGGCCCTTAAGATTTTCAACAACCACTGTTAACACAGTGACACTTATTGAGATCGAGGTCATGAATAATGCATTCTACAGACGATCCTTTGTAATGGATACTTGTATAGGGGGAAACTACGCTAAGCTCACCTCATACCGATAAATAAACGTCCCCTTGTAGTTGTAATAAAACAGTACTTCGGGGAAAATATTTTCAACTATATTTTTATGGGTTAATTCCAATTTATTTTTTTGGTTATGCCTGCATATCTTTTTGTAATGTTTGTGTGTTCATTGGAGGTGATAATTATATATAACAATATATGTTTTTTCCCACCCGGATGATGATGAGCATTTTAGTGACTAATACATAATTCCCTTTCCAACCTTCCGTTCCTATAGCACACGCTTATTACAGAAAAGTAAAATAAAAAATAAATTTCAGAATGATTAGTTAGCAAAAAATATTTTATCATATTTATTCCCGACTGCTAAGGAAAGGTTATGTTTTTCGCGCGTATTTTGTATGTATGTAATATTCTTTATTGCCTCATATCTCCACAACCTCTGAACGGATTTACACAATTGAGGTATCGTTAGATTGGTATTAGCAGCCCAAGTGTTCTTAGATAGGTAACGTTAAAAAAAGACAACCATGGCAGCTGTGGGATATTGGACTTAGTGAAAAAAAAAATCGTTTCGAATACCACAATATGGGTATCAAATTCAAGAGCTTCATACGAGGATTTCAAAAAGGTATATTATGATTATCATTACTTTAATAAATCCTAACAAAAAAGTGAAAAATAAAAAATATTTGTAAAACTGACTGTTAATCCTAATAAACTATTGGGCTTGTTTATTTTCTTTTTAGTTTTATGCAGTCGGGGTTTTTGTTTTTACAAATATTTTTTATCTAATATTTATTTTCAATAAAATAATAATTACAAGCTAATTGTAATATATTAATATGTAAACAGAATTCATGACATTATATTAAAAAATGTCGAATATTCATAAGGAACATAGAAATGAAACCCATCACAATTACATTTGTAAACTGTACGACCGCGATCACTTCAGGATGTTCGTGGCCTTCGTGTACTAATGGCATAATGGAATATCTTCCAAAAAGAACGAGCTAGTATAAAATACCCTATAGCATGTTCAGAGCTGAAGATAAAAGCTCATACTCCTCAAATACGTATACACTTCTATATAAAATGATAAAACAAAAATGCTTACGACTAATATTTTTTTTTTCAAGTTATTTTTTGAGGCCGTCGTGGCGAAAGCACAAGGGCGTGACTGTAACCTTACAGTAGTGGGTTCGATCTCCACCAGAGGGAATGAATTATTATTTATTAATATTTTAATTTCTTCGCTCTGGTACCAAGGCAAACTGAACACGTAATTCCTCGATAAATTTAGCGGAAAATGGACAAAAGAGTGTCTTAACACTAGGTTTCTTCTGCCTACCCTGCTGTGTTCGAAATACAGCGTGAAGCAGATTTTTTTTTGTGTGCAAACTCAAATAAATTCCCATTAGACCTAAATTAGAGATTTTGTTTAGTGCTTAACAGTATAGATAAACGTACCTATTATTAAAATTATCATTTATTTTTTTTTTCTTAAATACGCTTAAAAAAGCCGCACGGAGGCCGCTAATATAAAAATAAAATTTATGACTTTAAAAAATCATCTGTATAGGCATGTGACGTATAAAATGCAAAAACTATAAAATAATCCATATAAGAGAAGAGAGAAATCTTAGAGCTACTAGAGACTAGACGGTCCACGTGCAAATAAGAAAATCGTTCACTTAAAGCATCAAGAGCAGTTTAAATAGAAACGAGCTGGTGTTTTGTAATCGAAAGTATTTTATCTCTACTTCATATTTTTATTGTTCTTCGAAGTTTTATTTCAACATTTAGAAATAAGGAATAGGCATTCACTTACTAAAAATACCTTTTTTAAGCTTATCAAGACAATATAATAAGGATCCAAAATTATTATACAACAAAACATATACTTTAATTTAAAATATTTTTATAGATTATTCATTGTAACACGTTTGCAAATTTATTAATTTTTCATGAAAGAATATAAAAAAATATTCAGAAAATATTTTTTCAGTAAAATAAATTGAAACGACTTCAAAATTATAATACTTATACTATAATACATATTTACCGTTTAAAATCTGATATTTTTGAGTTGACGCCATCATGTCTTCTTTTCTTTCTTTCCATAATTTCTTTTAATGTATTCTTTTAGCTTTATATATTTAATTATCTCTTAATGTTATCCTTTTCTTGACGCTATAGAAATAACAGATATTAAAGATTTACCGAATATTAAACATATCTGCATATTTTTACTTTAAACAGAGTGCGACAAGGAAAGGCATAAATATTTTCACATAAAATCTTTCTGGCTCGTGCGGTTTCCGAGTAGTAGACCTAATTGCATTAATTTATATCGATACCTCAATACGACTACTATATTCAATGATGAATGCGAATGAATTGAATTTTAAACTAACATAGTATTAAATTAAGACCACTCGTGGCGCAGGGGCACAAACGTGTGACTATAAACGCGATAAGATGTGGGTTCGATGCCCACTCGAGGAAATCTTTAATATTTTCACTTCTTCGCTCTGATGCCGAGGTAAAGTGCGGGGTTGAGCTCCGCCACGCAGCACGCAATGCCTCCAGAGTCCTCCAGAGACAAAGTGTCTTAACACTAAGCTCCCTCAGCCTACCCCGCTACATGCAACAATAAGTTGAAAAAAAAGTAGAATAGTACCTAAGTATGTGATGGGTTCAATAATGACTACGTTATTATTGTTGATCTGATATCTTAATTTGATAAGCCATGACGTCGTTTGCCCTATTGAATGAGAGACCTAATCAAGATCGTACAAACATTGACTCCGATGTTTGTTATACTAATATTAAGCATTGATATTGTAATATAAAATATTGATTGTTTTTTTTTCTATTTAATTCAACTATGTATGTTTGTTTCTTTATAATTTAAAGGAGACTGAAACTTTAGGCCAAAACGTAAAGAGTTGAGATGTCTAAAAAATTACATTAATTTACCTTTTGGTACCTTAGTCGGGTAGGTACCAAAATAATTTCCACCTGTACACTTCTTAGATGACATTTTAATATTAATTAATAGAAGAAAAAGAAGATAAAATATACATTAAAATGTTTTTTATTCATAAATAATAAAAATTAATGATTAAACAACTCAGTAATCACATATTTTATAGAAGTTGATAATCAAGAAATTGTACTGCGAACTTAACCTCACTTTTATCAAATCTCTAATAACTCAGCTCTCAGATTGCCAAAATTTATATAGATTTCAGGGAGGGAATGATGTACCTAAATCTATTAAATCATACCTACCATTTTAATCTCTATACATTTTGGGCCCAAAAATGTATGGAATCGTTTCAGTCTCCTTTCGGTATAAAAAAATAAGTTTAATATTTCTACTTTTATATTTATCAAAATGTTTTCATTTCAATATAAAATTAATTTAGATGTTAATACAAAGCAATTGAAATATTGTAAGCATTGATACAATTAACTATTCATTTATATATCATCTGTTTATTAAAATCTCATACTATATTAAAAGATTTATTAACAACTAAGATTATTAACAATTCGAATGTTTTTCTGATATTAATTATTCATAGTCTTAGGATTTTTAATAAGCCCTTGTGTTCGTAGTCAATTGGAAACTTCGAAATATCAAAATTTGCATATTTTAATAATCAATGATTACATCCAATTTCAGTTAACCTATAATCTATATATATCTAACTATATTACAGCTTAATAAATCTCTAGAGCTTACATTGATTATTCCACAGAATATTTTTTAAACATTTTTAAAGTGTTATTCCACACTTAGGAAAGAAAAATACTTATTTAGAAAAATACTAAATGTAAAAAAAAATACTTATTTATTCCACAGAATCTTTGGAAAGATTAGAAAACTAAAATTTTTAACCTACTTCATATGAAATCACAGTTGAAAAGTTAAATTTTATCTAAAGTGGAAATAATTTAATTAACTAATCTACTTTTCCAACATCATTTATTACCTAAAAAATAATTTAGAGAAATACGGAAATCAATTTTAGAACTCGTTTTATATAAATCCTATACAAAGTTTATTCTTAACAATAGTAGGTATGTTACATAGAAATTTATAATCCACTTAAGTCGTAAAGCCCGATATATGTGAAAAAATCCACGCCATAAAAATCTATTTAGACTCGACTTAAGTAAAGACAATAAAGTACATTAGACCTACAGTTTCAGGCCAAACGATGTAATGAAAGTTAAAAGTTTCAGGGATTTTTACAGTATTAAGTAAAATGCGTGCGTTTTTTAATATACTATTGTTCATAACTTTCGTTTATAAGTAGATTAAAATAAATTTAATTATTAAGCATATCATTATAATCACAACAATTTTAAAATAAAATTGGACTTAACCTATTCTAGTGTCAATTTTCTAAAATTAAATATAATATATGTATTATCATTCATAATATATTTTTATGAACTTCATCGGTACTAAAATCGATTTATAGTAAATAAATAAAACAAATCAGCTTCATGCTGTATTCTGCACACAGCAAGGTAGGCAGAGGGAACCTAGAAACTCCGTTAAGAAACTCCGTATCCCACTTTCCGCTGAATTCTGGAGGCATTGCGCGTTGAGTGGCGGAACACAACGCCGCGCTTTGCCTCGACACCAGAGTGAAAAAATGGAAATATAAATTTAAATAAATATTTGATCTCTTCAAATGGGGATCGAACCCACAACCAGCCAATTTTACAGTCACATTTTGTGCCCCTGCGGCACGTATCAAATTCGATTTATAGCAAACTGCCTTATAAATCGATAACAGATTAAAAAATATAGTTAACGAATACAGAGCCTCTTTCTTTTTGAACAAAAGATGTCAGCTAATAAATTTTATTGAAGAAAATTGAGACCACGCATACCAAAATATGAATATTTTATTCAGTGGTAGCATTAGTCTGTACCACTAAACTATTTACAGCTGTGGCCATAATAATTCACGATTACGATAACAAAACTTTCTATTCTCAAAAGTTAAGAGTAAGTTTAAGACAAATAAAGTAGAGTTTGTTCTTTTTATTTGGCTTTATTTTTAAAACTTGAGGAAGAATATATGGATATTTACGAATCTACTAAAAACAATACGGAAATATACTAAAAACAAATCGATATAAAAATGATTAATTGAAGAAAAGAAGCATTAAAAATATTTTTTATCTCTTGATATTAAATATTGGTAAGAAGGAAATAACAATTACTAAGTAAAAATTATAACTTATAAAATCAATAAATCTACATAAAACCATCCATGTCAACCATCCATGTCAACTTTACAAATAAAAATTTCATATATGATTCATTTTATAAAATCGTACTATTGCTATGAAAAATTGCTGTATCGAAATTCCCACTACGGTAAGGTATTTCATTACATCCACAACTCTACTCTACATACATACAACTTTCATACAACAATAAATTCAAATTCAAAACATTCTTTATTCAAATAGACTTTTACAAGCACTAGAACATCGTCAAATGAACGTGCTACCACCGCCTCGGAAGGCAGTGATGCTGAGAAGGGCCGGAAGAGAAGAAACTCAACAGTTGCTCTTTTCAATATTAAGGTTATAGTTTTATTGATTAATACAATATTCTCTATCCTACATTAAATTCAAATGATAATAATTAAAAACATTGTTATCCTTCAAAATATTAGTTTTCTTGTTGTTTTTACAGTTACTATAAATTTCAGCAGTGGCAAATTTAAAAACACATTGCGATTTACTTATACTTAGAATTATTAACCCACAAAATTAAAAATTCACCAAATTTATGTTAACTTAACCGTAAAAGTAAATATTAGAAAAGGGCTACTTTCAATAATTTTATGGTATAGTAAACACGACCGTCGGCAAAAATCTAATAATTATTTAGTTGGTACCACGTTATCATATGTACCATACTTATAACAATTACATCGATAACAAATCTTTTCTCTATCATTTACGATTTTAACTTTAATTATTTTTGCATATTTTTGTTAAATGTTTTCCTATTATCATTTTCATAATAAAGTCAATATTTCATATATATCTTTAAAGTAAACATTTTAGGCTTTTAGGAAAACTATAAAAATATAGGTTAGTAATATTTTTAAATGCAGCATGGCGAAGCGGAACTTAATGGTGCAAATTTCATGAATAGGAGTGCACTCTTCGTTAGGTTTAATTTAAATGCTAGCTTTTGTTCTCTTAGGCAACTTGGAATTTGTATCATTACTTACTAGTACCACTTTTAACAATATTGTACTAAAAAATACAAAAAAACGTAAATACGAGTACTTACGTGTTAAAGTATAACCAGCCATATAATAAGGCCATTCGTGGCGCAGGGGCACAAACTGTGACTGTAAACGCGACATGTTGTGGGTTCGATCCTCACTCGAGGAAATGAAATATTTATTTAAATTTACATTTCCATTTCTTCACTCTGGTGTTGAGGCAAAGCGCGGCGTAGAGCACTAACGTACGTGGGGAACGGAGTGTCTTACCACTAGGTTCCCTCTGCCCACCCTGCTGTGTGCGGGATACAGCGTGAAGCTGGTTTTTGATTAAAGTATAACTTCCAAAGCCAAAATGAATAAAAAATATATGTTATCGGCAATCTGTATAATTCAGGTATTCGATACAATAAATACATCGGCAATGTATAGAATTCCTGAGACGTCCAGACAATGTAGGAAATATTATGAATATTATCATCCATTACATACTTTACCTAGCTAATGAATAAAATTCCTGCTGTTTCACCGACAATATGTAAGATAATTAATAGATCTAGGTCTATATTTCTATATTTAGGGGTTTTCAAGTGCAAGTTAGGTTAGGCTAGAAATTTAACCTAAAATGGGTAGTCTAACATGGACGTATAATCCGCTAAATTTGTAGCTACAGTGGCGTTAGTACATATGTAAATACGAATAGACTTAAATCCCAATCTGCGTGAAATGCAAGCAAGTCCCCCTTCCTTGCTCTCGTCTTATAGATCACCGGCTGCATATTCGGTCAATCATAAATCATCGGTTAAAATGTAATATAACTGTGGAATGATTTTTATGGCCTAAGATCCCATTACATAAATTTGCAGGTATCTGTTTTTTTAAAGAAACTTATTTTTAAGAATTATTTATTGTGGCCAGTCGTAGCGCAGCGGCACAAAGTGTAATGGTAAATCGACTGGTTGTGGGTTCTATAAGTATAGTATAAATCTAGTTAAATGTGATTGCGGCAGGATTCTTCTAGGCAACCCTGGTGTAATCTATTCTACTATCGTAATCTATTCTACTACTACGTAATCTATTCTACTATCGTGTATCATTCTTAAATATAAGTTTTATGAAAGAAACAGATTCCTGTAGATTTATGTACTGGGATATATTATCAGAACTTCATATTATAGTATGGGTGGGATAAATATAGGTTCATAATATTCTACAAAATATAGGTATAGGATAGTTCTAAGTTAGTTCAAAGATGAAACACTCTTAACCTTAAAAAGAAGATGACATAATTTGTTAAAGGGTCATAGTAACGACTATGAAGACAAGATTGACGTTGAACGTGATTTGACACGATCTCTACCAATTCACTTTTAACATAGACTACCTATTTAAAGCAAGCTACTAATATTTGTGGTTGTCTGTGTAGCACGACGCGGGGTTTAATACTCGCGTCTGAAATTACATTTTAATAAATAAATAAATAAATTTATATTTCCATTTTCTTCGCTCTGGTGTCGAGACAAAGTTCGGCGTGAAGTTCCGCCACTCAGCACACAATGCCTTCAGAATTCGGCGGAAAGTGGGGAACAGAGTGTCTTAACACTATGTTCCCTCTACCTACCCCGCTGTGTGCGGGATAAAATAATACATAAAAATAAATGATTAAAGTACAAACATGTAATACACGATTTTAAAATTTAAATTTAAAATGCGTTTACAATTTTAAAACAGAATTATAGATTTCCAATAAACAGTGTAATTTAGTTAATTTTGTATGTTTAGCACGGAGTAAGCTGTCATAAGCACTTATAAATTACACAGTTCAAAATAAGTAAATATACTGTTATCGAAATCGTGTAAAAGAGGGTAGATGTTAGTGAAAAAGATGATAAAAGCAGTGGAATTGTGTTAATCGGGGACAGTTGCTTGTAGGCAACGGACCTTTTTGGAAGGAAACTCGTGTGAAGTATTGTTATTAAGTGATTAGGCGATACATATCACTTATTGCTATTACATAGTATCACGTTCCAAATAGTTTAGAAACATACAGACGATTTTTGTCTATATAGTGTTTTTTTAAAAATGTTAACCGCTTCCAATTTCTAACAATACTTATATTAAAATCGGATCGAACGATATATAAAATGATTTTGTTTTGATGGCATATAAGACCGTAAAAGAATCAAAAACAATGATTTATAAAATTTAGTCTGCTTGTCTGTTAACGTTAACCTATTTAATTGTAGTTTTCACTAATGTATTTTGGCAAGTTTCCCTTAACATTTAGTGTTTGTTTTATTTCTTTAAGTTTATAAGTACATAGTAATGTAATTTTAACTGTTGTTTACAAAATTGTTATAAATACTGTTTTAGAGATTTGGCTGAAACTTTAATTTTCAATATAGGTATATATACTGTTTTTTAACGGCGATTCTCAACACCGCGCTTTGCCTCTATACCAGAGCGAGTAAAATGGAAATATTACATATTTAATTTCCTCGAGTGGCAATCGATCCCAGAACCTGTCACGTTTACAGTCACATTGTTACTCTGCGCCACGTCTGGCCTGAGTTAACTATCACTATTAGAAAACGAAAGTAATATAGATTAGTAAACTAATAATTATGTAATTCAAGCGGGCGAGGCCGCAAACGGTTCGATAATAATAAATAAACAAATACTTATACTATAAAGTATATGTATATACTACAACATAAACAAATCAATACAGGTTATTTTCAGTGTAAGTGCTGAAACAACTAGCGCTATTAAACTATTACATTCTGAGAACTACTATGAATACATTACCAACTGTGACCACGACAACACAAATTTCCCACGTGTACTTATATTGAATGTTCGAGTCCCATTAAAAACCGCTGACCACCAAACATTAAAACCCTTCATAAGGTCAAATTGAGCCCATGCCATATTTGCATTCAACAGATCGATTAAGTCCGTTAAATCAGTTTCACGCTGGTCGCTTTCCAGGAAGCGCGGGTTCGAATCCCGCTACGTTCAAATTTTTTTACGTTTTCTAAATAAGTATTTTTCTTTCCTAAGTGTGGAATAACACTTTAAAAATGTTTAAAAACAGTTTCACGCTGTATCGCGCACTCAACAGAGCAGGCAGAGGGAACCTAGTGTTAGGACACTACGTTCCCCACTTTCCGCCGAATTTTTCATGTGCATGGCGGAACTCAACACCAGGCTTATGCCTTGGTGCCATAGCAAAGAAATAAAAAAAACTAATAAATTATAATTCATTGCCTCGAGTGGGGATCGAACCCAAAACCGTCGACCTACAGTCACATCCTTGTGCCCCTGCGCCACAACGGCCTCTAAGTCCATCAAAAAGTCAAATAACAAGTTGCATCTGCAATATTGTTATACGGTTTTTATATTCACGTTTTATGATAGTTTTCTCTTTACTTATCTATACGTTTTCAAGAGGTATAGTTCACTCACAAATATAAAGCTAATACTATTTTGTTATCTGTTCTTTGATGATTTAAGAACGTATAACATTTAATGGGAGGTAAAATCTAATTTCACTTCTTGTGTAATTGACATGGAGGTCAGATCGTAATATCATTTAGATATTAAGGTTAATATAATGATTTTAAATTTAGCCGAGGCCGTAGGAGTAGAGTGGGACGGATGGTCAACTCGTTAACAACAATTAAACCTTCAAAAATTATCAAAATTTTTTTTACATAAACAGGTCTGTTTAAAACTAAAGTCCAGGCCCCCTATAGACTATCTCTAGATACGCTCTTGACTCATACTAACACTTACTGGATACGTAGAATACGTAGTTGTTGCCTATCGTGTAAACTATAAATACCATCAAAAACATCCTGTAAAAAAACCCAAGTCTCGCAGCTCAATCTTTCTACCGTAAAAAGTTGTGAGATCCATGTAATACCAAGTCAGTTAATCTATTTAGTCTCTACTTAAAGGACCTTCTGTTTTAAGTTATTACATAAGTTATTATCATGCCAATATTAAAAATATTTTACGTTTTAAACAAATAGATCGACTTGGACATCGCATGAAAACACAACCTATCGAAAGACATAATAGACATCATATTCGGAAGGACTCTGGTGAAGAATTCGGTTGCTGGCCCGTCGTGCTGTGTAGTGTGATACATATTAATAACCAAATCATGCGTAGGTATCATGTAGGTAGGTGCATATTTTGTAGTGTATGGATTATTATTGAGACCGTCGTGGCGCAGTGGACCCCGACTCAGTGGAATTAATAATTATTTATTAATATTTTCATTTCTTCGCTCTGACCAAGGCAAAAGCCCGGCGTTGAACTCCGTCACTCCGTCCGGAATTTCGGTGGGGAACCGAATGTATCAACATTAGGTTCCCTTGTTTACCATGTTATATGTGGGATACAGTGTTAAGCTGTTTATGATTTATTTATTTATTTATCAATTATTCAATATTATTGCAAATATTTAAAGGGCATTTGCACATTTTGCTAATAGGTGGAGATCCCATCGTTTAAAACTGTAGGGATCAGATTTTCTAATGAAACTTATATTTAAGAATGATATATGATAGCAGAATAGATTACACTAGGGTTGCCTAAAAGAATCCTGCCGCAATCACCTTTAATTAATGTTTTTCGTAACTCGTTTTTGGAGAAAATTGCACTCATATGTTTTTTATGTGAATCGCACATCATTTGAAAGAAAATCGTATAAGGAATTAGAAAAACAA